>CAUYQV010061865.1:0-15656 GCA_963574575.1 Galagoides demidoff
TTGTGGCGGGTGCCTGTGGTCCCAGCTACTTGGGAGGCTGAGGCAGGAGACTCGCTTGAGCCCAGGAGTTGGAGGTTGCTATGAGCTGTGATGCCATGGAGGTTGCTATGAGCTGTGATACCCAGGGGGATAGCTTGAGGCTCCGTCTCAAAAAAAAAAAGACCTGGAGGGATGGATTACCTACAGTGAGGCAGATAGGTGATAGGTGCTTCACTGAACCAAATTTTCAAGAGTATTTTATTAGGATTTGGGGGGTGTGCATATACAAAGTAACAAAGTGAGAAGTTAACAGTCTCATAACTCAAACAGGTAGTCTTTTATTTAAGGAAGAGGGATATCCGGGTGAAGGACAGTAAAACACTAAATCAGGGATCAAACAACACTGTGGTAGGGGCTTAATGAGGGAAAATTACAGTCCACAGACTACATAGCTATCCTGGAGGGTAACTGTCAGTTTCTTTTTAACTTTACCAATATCCTGTCTCTGATAAGCTACTGATGACTATCTAGACATTTCTCAGACTAGTCTCTTATCCACTCTGCTGAACATTTGGACTCCCCCTGCCACTGTAAGCATGCAAGGGTGGGGAGAGGCAGAGGCCAGGAGCATGCTTGCATGGGTCCTCTGGAATGCCAGCCTCTCCTATGTTTCTACCTACATTTGCCCTCATGACTTAATTACCTCCTAAAATCCCTACCTATTAAAACTACCACATTGGCAATTAATTTCCAACATACAAATTTTAGGGGACATGCTTGGACCATAGCGTTCCATCTCTGCCCTCTAAGTTTATGTCCTTCTTACATTAAAATATATTCATTCTGATAGCCCCCAAATCTTAACTCATTCCAGCAACAACTCAAAAGCCTAAAGTCTAGAGTTGACTTAAATCAGGTTGACTGAGACTCATGGTAGGATTCTTCCTGAAGCAAAATGCTCTCCAACTATGAGCATGTGAAATCAAACAAGTTCTATACCTCTAAAATAAAATGGTGCATGAGATATATATCCTCCTTACAAAAGGGAGAAATAGGAAAGAAGAGTAATAGGTCTCAAGTAAGTCCAAAACCCAACAAGGCCAACAGCAATACATTTTAATCCTCCAGAATAATCTTCTTTGACTCAGTGTCCTACTCTTAGGCATAATGAGGTAGGAGTTGGGCTCCCAAGGCTCTAGGGGTTTTGACCCCAGGGCCATACTGGGCACAGTCCTCACAGCAGATCTTATGTGTTGGAGTCATGTGGTCCTCTCAGGCTGGAGTTGTACACTGGTGGCTCTACTGTTCTGAGGTGGTCCTGTACCCACAGTTTCACCGGGTATTATTTAAGTGGGGGTCTCTGAGGTGACCTTAGTCTCAAGGTGGCCCTCTGCATGGGTTGCATGTGACCTCACCAGAATCACTGTTTACAGTAAGTTCACAAAAGTATAGGTTTTTTCAAGCCTGTTCTTCCAAACTGTTCCAGCCTTTGCCTATTACCCATTTCCAAGCTGCTTCTGCATTTTAAGTATTTCTTACAGTAGCACCCTACTTCTTGGTACCTTGTTCTATCTTAGGCTGTTTTTGCTGCTATAATGAAATGCCTCAGACTGAGTAATCTGTAAATACTAGAAATGTAGTTCTCATAATTCTAGAGGCTGGAAAGTCCCAGATCAAGGCACCAGCACATTTGGGACCTGATGAAGTTTCTCTCTCTGCTTCATAGATGGCACCTCTTGCAGTGTCCTAACATGATAAAAGGGACAGAAGGGGTGAACAGTTCCCTCACACCTCTTTTTAAGGTCACTACCCCATTTATGAGAGCTCAGCTCTCATGACTTAATAACCTCCTAAACACCCCATCCCTTAATACTATCACATGGGCAATAAAGTTTCAATATGTGAATATTGATGGGACACATTCCGATCATAGCAGCAATCATAAACACCTTTTGTCATTATATTATTTCTATGGCTCCAACGTACCTTCCTGGAATAAAAATAAATGCCAGTCTTTTGTATGAGGTTTTGTCAGAATAGATTCCTCCCAGTCTCTCAAAATCTTCTGAAATCTGGTCATATCTGTTTGTAGCTAGATTCGAAAAACACACACACAAAAAAACTTCATGTGAAGTGTTGAAGACATCAGACGAATTCCAGTGTTATCTAATGTTCAGAGCTGTAGAGGTGGGTGCTAAGCAGACCTCAGCAAGCTACTCTGGGGTAAAATTAACTCTCAAACGCCCTCACTGACACTCTGCAGTGTCTTCCCCAGCCGACGTTTCTGACTGCTGCCGGTCAGGCTCTGCTAATGGAGGTTTATAAAGGCCTTCACAATTCCTATGGTAACCCAGGAGAAAGGCTGTTGCCATGGGGACTAGTCAAGCCTATATAAACCTTCCATCTCTATCAGACAGATGAGAACGAGGTAAGAATGAATCCTTTGCTAAGTTCACCTTCAGAAATTGCTAATAATTATCTCTGTTTTTGGAAAAAGATTCATCATTCCTATCAGGTGGAAACTCATTCACGTTTTTAGCTCTAAATAAGGATTACTCAAAATCTTGCTTGATGGTCTTTTTTTAAATTTCAGAATGTTAGGGGGTACAGATGTTTTGTTTACATACTTTGATTTTATACAGATTGAGTCAAAGTTATACATGTAAATATGCCCTTCACCCAGATAGCATGCACTGTACCCAACAGGTGTGAGTTTTACCAATGATCTTTGTGTCAAATGAAGTAATCCAGGGAATAAAATGGCTAGTGAGCAAGCCATTTCCAAATTTCCACAGTGTTACCAGCTACTGAATAACATTTATCACAAGCCTATTAACTTCACATTGTTTTAAAAGAATATGTTTCTTTGAAATGAATTAACCTAAGCATATGTTTATTAATGAACTTCCACATTATTTTACAATTGTATCTAAGAGGATCTGAGCTCAATGAAGGCAGAGTCTGTTTCATTTACTTCCATATACCCAGCATCTGGCACAACTACCAACATCTATTTACTTCTAACCACGGCTCAGGGAGAGAGAAGAGTAGAAGCTAGGCTTCAGTGAATGAGTAGAGTTCCAAAGGTAGACAAGGCGTGGGGGGAGATGAGGCATTTAAGGCATCATATAGAGCATATGCTTAAGAGTATGAGTGTTGAGGGAACAGCACGTATTCTCCAGTGGCTAAAGCATGGATTTTTTTATTTGAGAACTTTGTTACACTTGGTAGAATGCTGTGTTGTCAGAGCTCACTATAACCTCAAACTCTCAGGCTCAAGCAATCCTCTTGTCTCAACCTCCCAAGTAGTTTGGACTACAGGCAGCCACCACAATGCCCAGCTATTTTTAGAGATGGGGTCTTGCTCTTGCTCAAGCTAGTTCAAACTCTTGAGCTCAAGCGATATACCCATCTCACTTCCTACAGTGCTAGGATTACAGGTGTGAGCCAACACACCCAGCCTAAAGCACAGGTTTTTGAGAGCTGAGACAGGAGGCTGAATTTTGCCTGATTATGGTGAACAAAACATGTTGTTGTTATTCAAATTCTCCTCCTGGGAAAGTGGGGCATTACGTAATCTGGGCCTGGTGTGGGATCCAGGAGTCAGGGCTGGGTGAGGACTATTCCCAGATGTGGGGTTGTAGAAAGTGGGCCTTCTTGAAAGGGGTGCTTCTAAGAAGCGAAGGCAGGGCCAGTGCTCTAGCCTAAAAAACCCCACCATGCGAGGGATCAGGCAGTGAGGCAGGCCAGCCAAAGGAAGTGCTGGGATTGGGGAAGGTGGTCAGAAGACCTATCTCCTTTAGACGGTGCCTGTGCCCTGCCTGAAAGTAGACAGGCCTAAATTGGGACAACTCTAAGGAATTTGAACACTTTTTTCCAGGTGAGGTAAGGTATAATCAGGCCTATATTTAGTGGACATCCTTCTAATGTATACAATGAGTAAGATGGGCAGAGTAGAGGAAACTTGGGGGCAACAGCAAGGGGTAGGTGAAGAGATAACCGTGCAAGAGTAAGTAACTCTAGCATGCGGCAGGGTGATGAATTCTCTCCTCATTTCCTTTACAATATTTGCTTAACACTTGTTATTTGGTTGCCTATTGTCCTAGGTCCTGGGAATACATCTTTCTAAAAGATGTGTAAAACAGGTACTCCAAGCCTTTTCCTAATTCTAAACTGACAGTTTAGGATGAAGGACTGATGTTGTTGTAAGGTCTGGAGATGGAGTAAAGGATATCTGTGGACTTTCAGGCATGATAACTTGCCTCTCCTCTCCTTAAAAAAGGCAGAGAACTTACTTTTTAAACTACATTAAGATGGATGCAAATTTAAACTGCCCTATCTAAATGTCACACATTTAGGGCAGAAATAAGACTAATAGGTGGAAGTTACCAAAAAGAAAATTCTATTCAACATTAATATGATTAAAACTTCCTAACAATAAGAGTAAGAAAAGAGATGGAAAGGGCTTCCTGGAGTGACATTGAGTGGTCACTTAGAAGCGGTGAGAGTTCACAGTTAATTGTTAACTATTATAGATCTTAGGGTTTTCTCACAAACATTCGAAGTAGGAACAGAGTGTATAAGATTAGTGCTTATTTCTTTTTTAGATGTTTGATATTATTCACCTAGGAAGCCATCTGGACCTGGGACAGTTTTTAATAGCAGATCCAGCTTATTTAGTATGAATAAGAACATCATACTTTTAATTTCTTTTTGTGTCTGTTTTAGAAAGTTGTGCTGTAAGGAATTTTTATTTCTAAGTTTCAGATTTATTTGCATAGTTTTTCATAATATTCTCTTCCTATTTTCTAATTTCTGTAGGTTCTGTAGTAATGCTTTCTTTTTCATCCCTGACCCTGCAAATTTGTCTATCGCTTTTTTGTTCTTCATGAATCTTGAAAAAAAGTTTATCAATTTTATCAGTCAATTAAGAAAAACCAATTCTTGGTTTGGATGATTTTCTTTAATGTGTATTTGTTTATTATTTTATTAATTTGTCATCTTTAGTATATTTTTACTTCCGCTTTTTGGACTTTATTTTGCTGCTTTTGCCCCTAAGTTCTTGCAGGTACTTGTAGGTCTTGGATTTTTAACCCATATTGTTTTCTAATATAAGCGTTTAGACCTACCTCTTTCAGCACATTTTAAACTTAATTTCTCCCATGTTTTCACAAGCTATGTAATCATCCTTCAATACAAAATATGTTCTAATTTCCCATTATAATTACTTCTTTGACCCAGAATGATACCGTTTAACTTCCAAACATTTGAGAATTTTAGATGTCCTTTTGTAACTCACGTATAGCTTAATTCCACTGTGCTCAGAAAACATTAAATTATTTCAGTTCTTTGAAATGTGTTAAGATTTGCTTTGTTTATATCAATTCTTCTAGCTGCTTTTTATGCTCATGAAAAGAATGTCTTCCATCTTTGTGTGCAGTGTTCTGTAAATGTCACTTAGGTTAGGTTCTTTAATTGCAATTGCTTAGGTGTTCTTTGTGCTGTTTTTTTCTCTTGCTTATTCAATTACTATGAGAAGTATGTTGAAATTTTTCACACTCATGTACATTTAACTAATTCCTTTAGTTCTCTAAATTTTTGTCTTCTATACTTTACAACTATTTTATTGATTGAGTACAAATTTAGGAATTGTCTCTTCCTGGTGACTGGAACCTTTTATTATTATCAAAATATTTATTTTGGGCAATAATTTGTATCTTAAAATTTACTTTGCCTGATATTCATAGAGCTATATGAACTTTCTTTTGGTTAATATTTGCATGATATATCTTTTCTATCTTTTTATTTTTCATATTTCTATGTCTCACTCATATAAGAAGCAATGACTAGATTTGATATTTTTATTTTTGTTTAACAAATTTTGTAATTTACTAGTATTTAAATTTGCACAAATTATGTATTTATGAGTATTTCAGTTTATGCCACTATTTGAAAATTTGTTTTCTATGTTTGTTTTTTCTTTGTTTCCCTTCTTTGGATTAATGAAATTCTTTATTACTATTATTTAATTCTTCTTCTCTATTATTTTTAGTTACATAATTTTTTTAAAACTATGGTCTTGATGACTAGCCCAACAATTAGAACTTGCAAAGTTGTCCTGTTATAGTCTAGTGTAAATAGAAAGCTGTGCTCTAAAGATTTATTTCATCTAAGTCACAGATTTATTTGCATAAAGTTTTTCGTAATATACTCTTCTTATTTTCTAAATTAGTACTTTTGTCATTTCACTGGCAATGCTAGAGTTTTAAAACATGTTAATTATTCTTTCCATTATTCTTTTTTGGATGAATCATTTTTCTTCCTTCTGAGGAACTTCCTTTGGTAATTTTTTTCATGCAGGTCTGCTGGTGATAAATTTTCTTGGGATTTTTTTTGGCCTAAAAATCCTTTTACTTTGCCTTCACTTAAAAAAATACTTTTTTAACTTGAACGAATTTCAAACTTATGGAAATTTTTAATTATAGTTCCAGAAATCTTAATATCCTCTGTGAAAATCCCTAATTAGTAGAATTTTACCACATTTGCCTTTTTCCACATTTGTATATATTATTTTGAACCATTTGAGAGTAAATTACAGACAGGATGCCTGAGAACTCCTACATACACACAGTGCAATTAGCAAAATCCATAGACTCCATCAGAATTCTGCCAATTGTTCTAATATTGTCTTTTACTGATGCAGGATACAATTCAGGATCATGTTTTATGTTTAGTCCTTGAGTCATTTTAGTCTGAAACAGTTCTTTACTCTTTCCTTATCTTTTATGATATGATATTTTTCTATAGCATAGTCCCATTATTTTATAGAATGCCTCTCATTTTAGGCTTGGCACCTGTAGCACAGTGGCTACAGCTCCAGCCACAAGAACCAAGGCTGGTGGGTTTGGACCCCACCTGGGCCACCTAAACAACAATGACAACTGCAAGAAAAAAACAGTGGAGCACTGTGGCGGGCACCTGTCGTCCCAGCTACTTAGGAGGCTGAGGCAAGAGACTGGCTTCAGCCCAAGAATTTGAGGTTGCTATGAGCTATAACACCATGGCACTCCACCAAGGGCAACATAGTAAGATTCTGCCTCAAAAAAAAAAAAAAGAAAGAAAGAAAGAAAAGAATGTCTCTCCCTTTAGATTAACCTAATTTTCTAATGATTGAATTTAAACTATGAATTTCTTTTTTATTGAGACAGAGTCTCACTATGTCACCCTCCGTAGAGCGCTCACAGCAACCTCTGATTCTTGGGCTTAAGCAATTCCCTTGCCTCAGCCTCCTAAGTAGCTGGGACTACCAGTGCCCGCCACAACACCTGGCTATTTTTGTTGCAGTTGTCACTGTTGTTTTAGCTGGCCCGGCCCGGGTTCCAAACTGCCAGCCTTGTGTATGTGGCTGGCGCTGTAACCAGTGTACCAGGTGCCAAGCCGAAGCTATGAGTATTTATCAGGAAAACTATAACAATAATGATGTATTATCAGTGCATGTTATCAAGAGTCATATAATGTTGACTTGTCCCATTATTGGTGATGTCAAGTTTTATTACATGGTTAAGTTGGTGCTTGCAAAGTCTATTCACGCTAATATTAAGTAATAACTATTTGGTACCTGTCAATGACTATTTTGTATTTACTAACTAATAAATATTTTGTGGGACAATTCTTAGAGACTATTCAATATCCTGTCTCTTATCAAATTTTCACTCATCAGTTTTACCATCTGTTGATGATTTTTGTCTGAATCAACTACTACTATGATGGTTACCAAATGAAAATTTTCTAATTTCATCATTCACTCTACATTTAGTCATTGGTATTCTATTTTAAGGTAGTGTTTTCCCTTTTTTCCCATTTATGTTTATTTGTTTTGTCAGTATGTATTCATGGATTCTAATTTTATCCAATGGGCTATAATCTATGATTTTCCTTACTAATTTTGGTGGTCAAATTTTCCCTGATTTGGCTAAGCATGAATACAGGTGTTTGAGAGACTAGTGGCAAATGGAAGGAAGGAGGAAGCCCTTTTAAGCTGACCCTATGTACTTTTGACATGTCCCAAGTTTTTAGAGCATTTTCTTATGTTTTCAGTCTGCAAGATGCTCCTGGTTCATCTTGTACTTTCATTGTCCCAGTCCTGGGACCCTCCATCTTTCCTATGGATTCTGGTTCCTTTTAGTGGAGGATGGTATTTAAAAAACTAAGATCTAGCATTAGATGTGATCATTGCTGTTGATATCATGAATTCTAGAACCTCTTGGTGGAAAGAGCTAGGAAATATATCCATGTATACACCCACTGCTCACATCAATCTATGTCTATCTATACTAAAACCATGAGTTCACATTGATACATCTGAGTCCAATCCAACACTCCATTCCATATTTGGAACTCTTTTATCTGAAAATGAGAAATCTTGGTCCCATTACCCTCCATATATTTACTTATTTACTCAATCCCCTATATGTAACCACTATTAGCCCACATGGCATTATTGTAATATACCTCTTCTAAGTAGACTTCAGGCTCTATTCTCCCCTGAGCCAGTTGCCTTTATGCAGTGAGTAACCTTCATAACCTGCAGCAGCCCTGTCAATTTTAGAGTCTGTGCATTTGACAGTTATCCCATAATCCTTCCTTTAGTATAATTAAAATTAATATGTGACACTGATGGAAATGGCACAAATATAAAGCAAATTGGGTCCAAGAAACTATTCCATTTTATTTTTGCCTAACTGAAGTCTTGTGTGTGTATAGTTTCTGTAGAGTTAATTATATTTTTAGGACTAGAGAGCTCAAGGAAAATTTGGATGTGTTACCCTGCTCTGCTAAGCCCTGGTGTTACTGCAGCTGGCACAAGGCATGTCTTTGGGCTCAGAAAGTTTAGAAAAGATAAAGTCAAGGGAAAATTGTTGAAGGATAAAAAGCATAACACCAAGGTTGGGAAGATGTGACATATAAGGAAGGGAAAGAGAGCGCTAAATATATCAGTCTGATAATGTATAGAAGGAAGTCAAGGGGACCCTGATTGACCTATAAAGAATTTCAAGAGGCTTATGCAATTTCTTAATTTCTTAATTTTCTAAAAAACACTCAGTTAGGGTGGAAGAAATTTGTAGTGGTTCAACTTGAATGTCATTACCTTCATGAAATCTTCTCCAGTGTCTACCACTGTATCCCATAGCCCCAGTCCCCAAGAATGGCAGGAATTTGGATGTGAGATGGTGTGAAGTTGAGTCAGGGAGGAGAGGAAGAACTAGAGAGGGGACAGGGCAGAATAAGAGTGGCTGTGACCTACTGGGTGCTTCTGTGTGCTGCACATTGTTCTACATGCTCTCCAGGTGTTCACTCATTTTTCCTCACAACTGCACTACCAGTGAGGTGCTGTTACTATTATCCCTGTTGTGTAGATCAAGTAACAGATCAGAAAAGAGGACTAACTTACGTAAGATGACATAGTTATTGAGTGGCCATAAGATTATTCCAGAAATAGGAAGTGAATCCAGAAAGCCTCACTCTGGGGTGCCAATCAGTATACTTTCCTGCCAGTGTGAAGGGGAATTGAAGTCTCCCATTAGTCACCTTTCCTCTAGAAATTTCTGATTGTTTAAGACCAAAGTTGGCTTTCAGATGCTA
Source organism: Galagoides demidoff (assembly GCA_963574575.1). NCBI lineage: Eukaryota > Metazoa > Chordata > Mammalia > Primates > Galagidae > Galagoides > Galagoides demidoff. The sequence goes on from CAUYQV010061865.1 coordinate 9,622, forward strand.
GCCAACCATGGCTATGGGTGTTTGGGGACCAGAGGAAAGGGACAGAAGGGTGATTATAATGACAAAAATGGGGCTAGACTGAGACATGTGGATGCTTTTGAAAAGAAGAATCTCTAACTATATATTCAATATTTATTTAGTAGACTCTTGGAGAAATTTATCTTCTAGTAATAAAAAATGGTGTTTCTTTTTCTTTCAGTTAAAAAGTAAAGGATATACCATGACTAATGTATAATAACACTTTAATTTATTTGGAATTGTCTAGGAATTATGAATTTCAGAATCAGATAGCTTTTGGAGAGCTATATTCAGGGGTTTAAAATTTAGATTAAAAAAAAAGGAATCACATTTTCTCAGTGAGCACACTACACTATGTACTATTTGATTTCAGAATATTAGCTAGCTAGTCCCAGAGTTGGCGGTGCTTGCAATAGTGATACTATGCAATTTGCATGTGCAAAGTGCTAAAACACTCACCTTTTATTGATTAGTGCCAGCTAAGAATGTTTTTAAAATTTCTACTCCAAAGTGCTATGTTGATTTTAGCAGTTCCAATTTATATTTGGTGGTTATTTAAAGGACTCATATGGAAACCTGAATTAGCTGGCACACTATTCCTATTTATTCCAGTGAAAGTTTATCATCCCTTATAGATTGGTATCCCAAGCAACTAGAGCTTGAACAGGTTATAGCAGGCTGGAAGGAGCCTGAACTTTAATCTCTTCTATCAGACCTGTGAAAGTTTGAATCTTCTCTGTAGAAATGCTCAATAGACTGAGCAACCTTAGTGTTTATGGTGAACAGTGAAGTGAAACACTGGGTGGGAGTTTGAACTTGACATGTTATGTCTCTCCTGAACGGTAGGGCTTGTGTGACTTTGTATGGTTGCCCCGGGACAAAAGGAATGAGCCTCAGCCACTCCTTAGCTCACTGAATGCAATGATCACTCCATGAACACAAATTGCTGAGGTGAAGAGATGACACAGGGAGGTCCATCTTCAGGGAAGTCACAATCTATTTGGTAAATATGTGAGTGCCACAGGAAGAAGTAGGGAAAGGAAGGACTTCCCAAGCAGTTGCTCTGGAAATACTGGTCTTGTCTTAAGGTTCCCTGTAATTCTAATTGAGGCTTATCTTCATCCCCATCACCAACACCACCACCAACACTATTGCAAAAGTTGGCAGTTATTGAGACTTTAATGTGTCAGCTTCCACTTAAACCTCTGCCTGTGATCTCTTTCTTTGATTTTGTAGTATCTAGGGATTTATCTCTCCTTGGAGCCCAGATATGTATTTTTACAATGTTTGTCTCCAAATTGCCCAACATTTACGTGTTGGAAGTGGAGAGAAGAATCACTTAATTTTAGCTCATTTAGTCCATTGCTGGCAGTCTCACATGGAAATTTATTTATCCATTCAACAAATACTTAGCGAGTGTCTTCTATGTGACAGGCATCTTTTAGGTGTTAGGGCTAAAACAGGCAAAAGTCCTTCCCTTCATGAAGCTTAGGCGCTTATGGAAACTTACCCCGAACTTACTACATGCCAACTTTTACACATATGAAGTCATTGAATCATCACAGTCGCCTGTGAGGGAGGTGGCATTATTATTTCCCTCTTACACATGAGGAAACTGAAGCATCCTGATACAAAGTTACTTGTCCAATGTCACACAGGTAGTGAGCAGTGAGGCCGGGATGCAAACCTGGGCAGTGCAGGTGCTGAGTTCATGTTTTGAACACTATTATGTACAGACTTTTTATTATTACGCTTAATGATTAAATGAAATGAATGAATGATCACACTGTGCCATTGGGTATTTTCAGTCACCTAGAAGATTCTGAATTCCTTGATGATAAGAATAATGTCCTCTTCGACTTTGTGTCTATGGTGCCAAGCATAGTGCCTGCTTTTGAGCACCTGTTCAGTAAGCTGTTGAACTTGGGAACAGATGGACCACCAAGTAGCTCCTAGAATGGCAAGGTGTCTCAACTTTGGCATACACAAGTCACTTGGGAGTCATTCTAGAAAAATGAAGACTCTGGGACTGCCAGTGGCCTGTCCATGTCCCACAGGTACACACCTCCTTTGCACCAAAGGGGCTGTCAGTGTATAACTGAGAAGCACAGGACACCATTGGCTGTTGGTGTGTCACTGAGGCCTTGGCATTTAGAAGCTTTATAGAAGCCTCATTTTAGAGAAAACCCTTGACAATCAGCAAGAAGTGATCTATCCCCCAAGAAGCCACAGGAAATTGCCTTTGATATATAGAATAACTCAGATCTCAGACTTGATGTATAAAGAGCTACATTCTACCATCAAACATGGCTGAGTAAGGCTCATGGAGGCTTATCTGAACACATCCTCTTTCCTGTCATAGGGATGGTTTGAATAGCAGCATTGATTTTGGGGGGAAGTCTTAATGTAGATATTTACACTAAATTACTCCAGATACCAGAAATTAAGAACGTAGAAGGCTATCATGTAATAAATGAACACTGGGTAAAGAATCCTTTCTCTTCATTGATCCCTGGCATTCTCACTTGCTAAATGAGAAGATTGAATTAGACAATCTGGAAAGATCATTCTGCATTGTTTGCAGAATGATATATCTATCATTAATTACATGCCTACTGTATGCCAACCACTATTTTAGGGCTGTAACTTTATTTTTTCTAGCAGCTAATTCTCAAAATAAAAGTGACATTTCTAGAGAGATGTGCTGTTTACTCATTCATTTAATATCTATTAATAGTTTACTGTGTGCTGGGCATCAGGCTGGACATAGGGAACTCTGCCAGGTACTGGAGAGTGAGTTGCTCAATGTCACAAAGCTAGCATGAGAACCAACCTCAGATATGTTAAACTAAAGTTCAGACTTTTCTGCTACCTCTCATAGATTTCTTCTAAGCTTCTGTGTCTACAAAATATATGTGAGATTACTGATTTTTCCCCTAATTCCTACACCAGTGATTCATTTGTCTGGCTGTACATTAACATCATTTAAGATCCCACCTCAAACCAATTAGATAGCTATCTCCGGGGAAAGAAGAAAGAAAAATCAATGTTTTATTTTCATAATTCCTCTGGTGATACAAATGTGCTGCCAGGATTGAAAACTAAATCCTATAGAGACTAATTTTATGGAAAACATTTTTAATTTCTAATTGTAAAAAACACATGACATAAAGTGATCACCTCAACAATTTTTAAGGGTATAGTACAGTAATGTTAAGTCTGCTCATACTGTTATGTAACCAGTTTCCAGAATTCTTTTCATTTTCCCAAGTTCTGTATACATTAACCAACACCCTGTGCTCCTTTCCTCTAGCTCCTAGCAAATACCATTCTACTTTCTGTCTTTATGAATTTGCCTATTCTGGGTACTTCAGATAAGTGGAATCAGATGGTATTTATCTTTTTGTGACTGGCTTATTTCACTTAGCATAACGTCCTCAGATTCATGCATATTGTAGCATGTGTTAGAATTTCCTTCCTTTTTGTCTTAGTCTGCTTTTCCTGCTAAAACAGAATACCTGAGACTGAGTAATTTTTAATAAGCGGAAATTAGCTAACAGTTTTGGAAGTTGGGGATCCTGAGATTGATGAGGAACCAGCATCTTACAAGCGCCTTCTGGCTGTATCATCCCATGATAGCAGACCTAAGGTCCAGGGTCTGCACTCATCCTTTCATCATGGCATAAATCCTACCCCTGAGTGTGCAGCCCTTGTGGCCTAATCACTTCTTGAAAGTCCCACCTCTTACAATACTGTTACAATGGTGATTAAGTTTCAACATGAGTTTGGAAGGGAACAAACATTCAAACAATTAACAATGGTTAAATAATATTTCATTGTACACATACCACATTTTGTTTATCCGTTCATCCATCGCTGGACATTTGCCTATTGTGGATAATGTTACTATGAACATGGGTATACCAATATCTTGTTGAGATCCTCCTTTCAGTTCTTGGTATATAACCAGAAGTAGAATTTCTGGATCATATGGTAATTGTTTTTTATTTGTTTCTTTTGAGGCAGGGTCTCACTTTGTTGCCTGGGCTAGAGTGCAATGGCATCATCATAGTTCACTACAACCTCAAATTCCTGAGCTTAAGCAATTATCTTGCCTCAGTCTCCCAAGTAGCTGGGACTACAGACACGTACCACCATCTAATTTTTCTTTCTTTTTCTTCTTGCTCTTGCTTAGGCTGATCTGGAACTCCTGGCCTCAAGTGATCCTCCTGCCTTGACCTCTCAGAGTGCTAGGATTATAGGTATGAGCAACTACTCATGGCCTGACAATTCTATGTTTACTGTTTTGAGGAACTTCCATACTGCCTTCCACAGTGGCTGGTTCATTTTACATTCCCACCAACAGCTCACAAGTATTCCAATTTCACCACATTCTCACCAATGCTTATTATTTTTTGCTTTTATTTTCTTATGGTAGCCATCAAAAGGGGTGTGAGGTTGTAGATTTTAATTTTTAAATCCATTTGCATTTATGTGTGAAAGTCTATTTTATCACATAGTTATTTGTAAATTTTTTAATAATTTCACTGTCATTTCTTGCATTATTTTCCTTCCCTTACTTTGAAAATCTCTCAAGATTTAGTGCTGGTAACTTTTTTCCAGAGATTTGGGGAGCAGGTTGATGTTGAGCAGGCATTTGACAGGACCTCTACTTTCAAGTTGCTTATGGTCTAGCTGGGAGCTTGCTTAGAGCCTTGCTGGACTTTTTGTCTCTGATCAAATCATACCAGCTCCTATCTATTGACTTTCCAATTTATTCAAGTTCTTGATCGAGATAGAGATGGCTGAAAATGCACTGTAGCCAAGTGAAAGATGAAAAGATATTTCATGGAGAAGGTTACTCCATGGGACAAATTATGGAGCTTGGAATGGACATGGTATTTTGGAAAGAAAGCTGGCCTGATTAGAACTCAAATTCATACTGGAGAATGTGGGGAAAATATCAGATCAGGTCCAAGCCAGATTTACAAGGACCTAGATGTCAGGTGGGGCACTGAGAATTACTGGGGCAGCTTGTAGGGCTCTCCAGCAGGGCAGTGTGTGGCAGGCTGGAAGAACTGTTTGTGTCGATGGGAGGAGAGAAGACATACTGTGCCAAGAGAGCGGTCACCCAGGCAAGGCCATCATCATAGACACTAGACTAAAAAGCTAAGCCAGCACTCACTGTTAAGGGAGAAACAGTAAGCATTAGAGACAGACTAAATAAGGGAACTCTGGGAGGGAGAAGAAGCTTCTTTCAGAACTATGAAATATTTGGGGGCCAACATAGTTATCTCTTCAAAGGAGACTGTGGCTATGAGAAAGATGGAGGGGCCCAATATTATTGGTATTCACTAGGCTTATCTTTCAGTGCAAGGGACAGAAAAACCAAAATACCAACAACTTGAACAAAATGAAAGTATGTATTTCTCACACTGAAACAAAGCCCAGCAGTGAGGGTTCATATAACTGGCTGAGGTCCCCACGGTCATATCAAGTCCATGTGGCCCGTGCCCAGCTCATCTTCCTGCTGACCTTTGCTCTTTATCTTCCTTTCACTTTCATTGGACTGTTCAAATCCAAGCTTTTTGTCTTCTTGTTCCCCCCCCCCCACCACCAGCCAGCCAGGAGTGAATACCGCTGTGCGCCTGCAATGTGTCTCTGTCTGCCTGTCCACCAGCCCCTCCAGGCCCGTCCTTTGGATTTTTTTTTTTTTTATTGAATGGTAACTATATACATTAATGCACTTCTGGGGTACAGTGTGGGGTTTTCACATGCAATCCAAAATACTTCCATCAAACTGATCAACACAGCCTTCATGTCATTTTCTCAGTTATTGTTTTAAAATGTTCTCCTTCTACTCTTAGAGAGATTCACTTGTACCCCTGTAAGATAAACCTCAGAAATGGTCCCTCCAATCCCCCTCCCTCCACCCATTCCCCCCTCCCTTCTCCCTCCCCCCTCCCCACATTCTTAGGCTATTGGTTATAGTGGTATATGTACACCGTCCTTTGGAT
>CAUYQV010061866.1:0-23982 GCA_963574575.1 Galagoides demidoff
CTCCCAGCTGGCCCAGGTGCAGTGCATGGTGACCAACGTGGAGGCCCAGCTGGCGGAGATCCGCTGTGACCTGGAGCGGCAGAACCAGGAGTACCAGGTGCTGCTGGACGTGCGGGCCCGGCTGGAGTGTGAGATCGAGACGTACCGGGGCCTGCTGGAGAGCGAGGACTGCAAGTAAGTACTTAGCTAGGTGTCTGAGGATGCTGCACGCATTAGTATTCTGCTCAGTTGGGCACTGTGCTAAGGTTGTATAGCTTGCCAAGGAAATTTGCCTTTACTCCAGACATGCTCAGACAGACCTCAGAAAATATAACATGGCTATCATTTCAAACCTAAAATGGTTTGCTAGCAAGGATTGTTTGCTATATAAACTGTGCAGCCAAGTCTTTGCATTCTACTGGGCTGATATGTGTGATCTCATGCTATGCAGTCAATGTCTTAGTTTTTACAAATCTGCATTGTGGAGGGGGTGCACTTCTACACACAGAAGGGGGTATCTTATTTGGCCTCATGTTAATAATTATCACTAGGTAGCCTGGATGACTATTTCCCTCATACTTGAGGTGAAGGAACTGGGCTTGGAGAAGGTAACCTTGCTTAAGGTCACCAGCTAGAAATGGCCAGTTTTGAGAGCAGAATTCAGGGTTTCAGAGTCTCTCTGTTTAGGATCTTAGCACCCTATGACTGGGAGATTGAGACGTACCGAGGGGCCTGCTGGAGAGCAGGCAGAGATCATTGAACTGAGACGCACAGTGGTATTTAGCAGTGTGGCTTTAGCAATGTGGTATTTAGCTGTGTAGGTGGGAGCCTGCACCTTCTCTATGTGGGGCGAAGTCCTGGTGGGCTTTGCACTCCTTGGGTCTCTCCTGTATGTAGTTTTGAATCTCCCTCCACTTACTTTTTTACATTATTCTTTTGTCTCCAGGCTGCCCTGCAACCCCTGTGCTACAACCAATGCGTGCGGCAAGCCCATGGGGCCCTGTGTCCCCAGTCCCTGTGCCCCCTGTGCCCCTTCTGCTCCCTGCACACCCTGTGCCCCGCGTCCCCGCTGTGGGCCCTGCAACTCTTTTGTGCGCTAGAACCCAGAGAAAGCCAGAGGTGGGAGGATGTGGGCCCAGAGCTACTGAGCTTGCACCAGGCTGAGCTCATTCAATGAAAGGTTCCTGAACACACAGTGTGCTGAATGAAGCAGCCCCTCTAAGGCAGTGAAGAAGTGCACCTGAAGCCTCCAGCCTCACCCTTGCCTTCCTGGAGTCTGTTCCTTCCTTGGCCTGTCCAGAGATTTCTCTGCCATGCCAGCCAATGGCCCTCCCTTTTAACCTCCTAATAAACATCATTTCCCTGGCAAAGTAGACGCTGTTCTCATTGATATTCATTTGTTTCAATGTGCTCATCACTCTCATACTCTATAAAAAGCCACTTGAAAGATGGCCATAAATGGTCTGACTCTTGGGTATAAGAACCATTTCATGCCTGAGCAGATGACTGGCCTGGAGCCCTGGACCCACGGGTGAGGCAGCCAGGCTGGTGGGAAGGAAGGTGGGATGGTTGCAAAGCTGCTGTCCCTGTCTCCTCTTGGACATTCTGGAATTTTTTCCTTGATCTGAATATCTCCCAGAGCTGCTTGTGTCCCAATGTGAATGGAGGAGGCACAAGTGAGCTGGGGGCTGGAAGGAAGCTCTGGAAAGCACATCTTCATCCAATAGGAGTTCTGGGTCCAGTGCTCTATCATTCCGGATTATTGTTGGTCTAGGTGGTCCCAGTAAAGGGAGCTTCTGGCTTGCCTTGCCATGCCTAGAACTTCCTCCTTTCCCTTGTGTGGGTTGATCATCAGCCTGGGCTACTGCCTTCTTTCTGCCCCTTCTCGAATGTGGGTCTTAGGGACCACATCAACTCTTCCTTTGAAATGTTAGCCTTTGTCTGTTCAATCCATTCAAAACCTGTTGAGTACCTACTTTGTGCAGAACCTGGGAGGTGGTGTGGGGGACACATAAAGAAAGATGTGATTCCTGGTTGTAAGTTATTCACAATTTGTTCAAGGGGATAAAACTAGTCTCCAGATAGCACCACTGTAAGTCCTAGGCCCTACAGGAATTTTCTTTGCTGGGTCCTTGTTTTCGGGAATAGCAGAATGAATTCACGGACCATGAGTAAGCAAAAAGATAGTTTCTGTCACAGATAGGAGGACAGCAAAGCCTTCGGCACAGTGAAGGGGGTCCCAGATGGGCTCCTGCTTTTGGCTCTCTGTCTAGTTGTTTACATGCAGTTTCTAATCTTGCCTCCTTCCCCACAGGTGCCAAAGGCTTGTGGGCAGAAGGTAATTTTAAAACTGCCATTGTGTAGGAATGTGGTCACGTTTGGGGTGTTCTGCTCTTCCTGGGGAGTGGTAGCTTACATGGAACATTGATCAAACATGTTTACAAGCCTGCTTAGGTCCAGAAAATACAGTCCATGTCCAGCCCTGAAAGGCAGGAGACTGAACCACCAGCACTGTGATCATGTAGCTGGGTGCTAGAAGTGACAGCCTTTGGGCCGGATGGCATCAGACTTTGTCAAGAAAGGGCATCTTTAACTCCGACGATGACCTACAGATGTAGGAAGGTTAGACTTTCTGGAATCTCAGAGGGTTCTGACTTTTCCCATTGACCTTTCTCCCAGACGAGGCTTTCTGAGGCAGGCCTCAGACTCTACTTGGGTGAAACATAATCTTATGTTCTATAATTAATGAATTGAAATTACATATCTCTCTCTCTCTATATATATATATTTTTTTTTTTGATAAAGCAACTATTCTTTCTACCATAATTTCTACCTGGAGCCTTGTTTTTAAAACTGAAGTTCTGGGATAGATTCAGATTTATGTCTAGAGATAGAAAGTTTATCTCCAAAACTTTCATAATCCCAAACTGAAACCCTGAGCTCAGTAAACATAAATCCCCCTTCCCCTCAGCCCTCAGTAACCTCTGTTCTGCTTTCTGCTTCTATGAATTTACCTAGTTTAGGTAACTCATGTAAGTAGCATCATATAATATTTGTCCTTTTGTGCCTGGTTTATTTCACTTGGCATAATGTTTCCAAGGTTCATCCACGTTGCAATATATGTCAGAATTTCATTCCCTTTAAGGACTGAATAATCATTTATTGTGTGTATCTATATGCCACATTTTCTTTGTCCATTCATCTGTCAATGGATATTTCAGTTGTTTATATCTATCAGCCATTGTGAAAACTACTACTATGAATATTAGTATATATATATCAGTTGAACTCCCTTCTTTGAATTCTTTTGTATGTATACCTAGAAGTCAAATTGCTGGATTATATAGCAATTTGAGGAATCATTGTACTATTTTCTACAGTGGCTGAACTGCCTAACATTCATACCGGCAATGCACAAAAGTTCCAATATCTTCTTGTTAACAAATAATCCTTGTTAACAATAAAATATTGTTATTTTATGGGGTTTTCTTTTTTGTTGGTGATAGTAGTCATTCCTAAGGGTGTGCAGTGATATTTCATTATGGTTTTGATTTGCATTTCTCTGATGATTAGTGATGTTGAGCATCTTTTCATGTGTTTGCTGACTACTTATATATCTTTTTAAAAAAATGTCCATTAAAATGCTTTGCCCATTTTTTAATTTGTTTGTTTGTTGTTGAGTTGTAGGTGTTCTTAAATTCTAGATATTAATCCACAAAGGATACATAACTTGCAAATATTTTATCCCAGTCTGTGAGTTGCCCTTTTGCTCTCTTGATAGGGTCCTTTTGATACACAAAAGGTTTGAATTTTGATGAAGTTCATTTTATCTATTTTTTTCTTTTATGGTCTGTGTTTTGGTTTCCTATCTAAGAAATCATTGTCAAATCCAATGTCACGAAGCTTTTCCTTTGTATTTCATTTAGCCTTTGTATTGAGGTCCTTGATCCTTTTTTGAGCTAATTTTTGCACATGGTACCAAGTAAGGGTTCACCTTTTCTTGTGGATATTTCCAGTTTCTCAGCATCATTTCTTGAAAAATCTATTCTTCCTTCTTGAATGATCTTGGTATCATAGGCGAAAATCATTTGATTTTCTGGGCTCCTTATTCTATCCCATTGGTCTGTAAGTATGTCTTTATGGGAGAACCAAACTCCTTTGATTACTGTAGCTTGGTATTAAGTTTTGAAATAGGAAGTGTGAGTTCTACAACTTTGTTGTTCTTTTTAAAGATTGTTTGGCTATTTGAGGTTCCTTGAATCCCAATCTAAATTTTGGGATGGATTTTTATTTCTGAAAAAAAATGTTATATGTGATTTTGATAGGCATTGCATTGACTCTGTAGATTAGATTGTTTTGGCTAGTACTGTCATCTGAATAATAGCAAATCCTCTAATCCATGAATATGGGATGTCTTTCCATTTATTTATATCTTTAGTTTTTTTCAGTAATGTTATGAGTATACCCATCTTTTGCTCCACAGTTATGTTTATTCCTACATATTCTATTTCCATTGGTATTATTATAAATTTCTTTTTTTCTTAATTTTCTTTTAAGATTGCTAATTGCCAGTGTAGAGAAATGAGACTTGGCAATTTAACTTTAACATAGCATATGACCTTGATTTTAGATACATTTTTGACTTATGACTTACAGAACTTTAAGGTAATAAATTTGTGTTGTTTTAAGCCACTAACTTTGCGATAATTTTTGATGGCACAGTAGGAAATGAATACAGCTCTCATCTATTGAATATCTATTGCGGGTTAGGCCAAATAATAGGAACTTACGTCACTCTTTATAACAATGTTAGAAGTTAAGCTCAGTTTACAAATGTGAGAACTGAGCTTTGGAAATTTGCTCAAAATCATACTTGGTTATTAGCAATTAAAAGATTTGAACTAGGTTCTATTTATAGTTGCCCATAACATACTACTATAAAGTATGGAGAATGATTTTTAAAAATCAAAGCCGAATGAATATATACAGGTCAATGCTATTCTTCAAAGTTGTCTTCTCTGTGCACATTTCAACTAATTTTTGGCAACTCTCCTCAGGAATTGGCTTTAGAGTCAATGATAAGTCACAATCATAAGGAGTTTTTTTTTTTTTGTGTGTGTGTGTGTTTGCTGTGTAAATGATATTTGATTTTGAACCTCATTCACAAGGTTTCTTTTTGAACAGCTTCGAATAAGTCAGACCCATCTTTAAAGTATAAAGTTTTGCTAAGAATAAGCTGGATGTGAAAAAGATACGGACATTGCCAAAACACAAGTCTCAAAACATGCTTTGAATAGAGATATCATGCTGGAACAAAGAAAAATTCTGACCAGAGACAAATCTTACAGAATTTGTAAATTCTGCCATGTTGTCTAAAACCCCCAAATCTCAATCTGTTTAGCTTTGCCATAATTTTGTAAATAAGCATGTTCTATCTTTCCTAAACACTTCCATGTGACCTTTAAATGATTTTCAGGTGCTTTGTCATCATATCAAACACACATTAGGAGTGGTTCTCAACCTTGTCTATAATTTGTAATTACCCAGGGAACGTAAATCATTTTGAGGACAAAGTTTGCCCTCAAAATGTCTGATTTATAATAACTGGTCTGGAATTTAGCCTGCCACAGGGAGTTTCAGAGTGCTGAGGCGTGAATGAGCCAGGGTGAGATCTACTTAGCAGAACCTGGTTTCTAGTTCTGACTTATCTCTTGACATCTGTGTGTCTTTGGACAAGACTCATGGCTTCTCTGAGCTTTATTTTCCTCATGGGTAGAGAGGAGATAACCATCTCTTCTCTACTTTATTTATATACCTGTCAAGAGGAATATAGACAATTGTGTTTATGAAAACACTTTGTAAACAAGATACTTTTATTAAGGTATTAGTAATTGTGGTTATTGCTGGCTCCAACACAGAGCTAAGCTTTTTAAGGGTATAAATGTACAATTATCTTTCTTTGGTTTTTGGTTGTATGCCTAAGAGTAGAATTTGTGGCCTGTGTTCTTATTTTTCACACTACCAGTGTTTTCTTTTAAAAACCCAGTTCTGCATGAGGAGTGTGTGTTCTTCTCAGCATCATTTGCTATTTGTTCACAGGCTCATCTTCTGATGAGGGACTGGGTTCCTTCTCAGTTGGCTGGGTTATTTGGCTTCTCTACTGGTCTCTGATGACCTATTATGTGGGTTTCTGGGCTGTTCTGATCTCAACTTTTGGCCTACTGTGCACATCACTCTTGGACATCTGAATGTGTCCTGGGCTTACCTGCAGGGCATTTTTGCTGATTATTTCCCCCTTTTTGCCCTGCAAATATTGTATTTGCTATCATAGAGAGCTGGTGCACTTGTTCTCATCCTGACATCTAGAGTCAAAGCCACCACTTGAGTTGTCACAGCCTGAGGCTGCTATCGTATCTACAGGAAGAGTGGCAGGGTTGTGTAGGAGTGCCCAGTGTTTCCTTCTGTAAAGCTCATCCCACCATTTTCAGGATTCATACTTCATGAGATGCTTCTAGGACATGTTAATTTTTAACTCCCAGTTTACTAAGGAGCAAAGCCATGGAGGCCTAGGTGTTTCTTCTTCCCCTTGCTCATACCTAGCATTGGAAGCTATAATCTCTTTTCTACAATTTTCTCCCCATTCTGTGTTTTCTCCCCGCTTGGCCTATATCAGTATCTCATCTCTCTGATTCACAGTAAGTGATAGGCATTCCTGAGTTTGTTAATGTCATTTTGGACAAATTCAATTTCTACTCAACATCTTAGATTTTTCATCTCTGATACATGGTGACAACAATGGAATCTGAACACCTAGGGTTTATGGTGAAGATGAAATAGTATGTGTGAAGGTACCTAGTAGACTCTGTATAACGAAGAAGTTATCTATTTATATTCATTTACTTACTATCTCACTATTTAGGTACTATTTTTATCCTCCATAAATTCAGTTCCTTCTAGTGTTAGAATTCTTTGATTCTAGGAAACTGAATGGAATTCTGAGGTAGACTTTTTCAGGGTTCAAAGTTCAAGGTTAGAATGGTGGGCTTTCTCCCATGTTTCAAGTCACCTTAGGTCATGTGGTTATGCATTTTCATTGCTTGGTTGTTAAGAAAAGTCAATCTAATTTCCCATCTAGACATATCAACCACCTATGTGAAAGGATAGTTGTTTCCCTGTGGAGAAAAATGAATGGGTGAGACTTAGGAGAGCAAGGTACCATAGAGAGTAGCTGGGTACACAAAGGCTAATGCAGAGAGGCCTTTGGAGGACTGATGGGGCAGGGAGGGGATGGGAACCATGGCTCCAAAAGGGACCAAAAGGAAAAAGTACAATGTGAAGGACAATGAGTGGCATGAATCTAAGATTTTCTTTCTGTTACAAATCCAGAGAAGCCTCAGTGTCTAATAAGAGGTTTGGTGTTCACACCTCTTATTTGTGCTTAGGTGTTCAGATCAGAAGTCAGAAGGCTGAGTTGCTAAAATCTTTGGTGCACCACCTTTTGGCTATATCTTGCACAATTTTTGAGACTTTCTCAACGTGCTTCTTTATCTGTAAAGTGGTAATAATAGGCCAAGCTTAATAGGGTTGTTGAGAAGATCAAATGAGAAATATGCCAATGAGCTTAGCTTCTTGTTTGGCACCTAATAGGTATTCAAGGTCACCATCATCAGAATCAACCACAATGCTGCCATTGACTTTATTATTATTATGCTTGCCCAGAGCCATAAGGCTAGAAGATTCTCGTAGTCTGTGAGGCCTGTTTCAATGCCAGTACCAGAATGATGGTGCTTCTCAAGAATCACGCCAAATAAGAAGCAAACCAAAAAGATCAGGAACTAAGCAGAGAAGGTACCAGAGATAGCAATGGTTATCTTCCAACTTCTTTTCCAACCACTAAGTTAATGTCAAAACTTGCATTTTTGTTGATTAACATAGGAGTAGAGTCTGTGTCCCTAGTGCTTACAAGGTGAGCGAGGTTTGCTTACCACTGGCTTGGCATGAGCAATGTGCTTAGGCAACTACTCAACAAAGTAGAATTTCCACAAAATACTTCATCTGAGTCATCTGGAGCCAACAATAGGAAGGATGAAATTTATAGAAAGAGTCATTATTGCTCTCTATGCAAAGCATGTTCACAGATAATATATTCCTTAACTTTCACAGAAAACCCTTTGCAGAGAATAGTTCACAAGAGTGATAGGGCATGGAGGGGGATAGCCAACATTATTATGATGTCAATTTAAGAGATGAGAAAAATGAGATTGATAAAAGAAACTTCATGTCCCTGAGCTCATATTCTAGATAAGGAAGTAAATCCAAGTTATTTAATTTCTAATCCGTGTTTTTTGGAATAATATCAGCAAGATGACAGAATAGAAAGCCCCCACTGGTGCTCTGATTGAACAACAATATGCAGATCCATTCCCATTTATGAGAAATTCAATAACTATTTGAGATGTTCTTGCTGAGGAGAATTTTGAAAGCAGTGAGGGAAAAATCACTCATCAGGTATAGATCAACCTCCATAAGATAATCAATGAATTTCTTAGAAGAAACCTTAGACCTCTAGGAACTAGAAACAGAACAAACTAAGCCCAAAAGTTAAAAACTAAGACCTTTTTTTGAAAGATAAATAAAATTCACAAAAATTTAGCTAGACCAGGAAAAAAAGAAAGAAGACTCAAATAAGTAAATCAAAGGTATGCTTTTCTGCTTCTCTAATGCTGCCTTGGAATTCTGGACACATCCTTCTTGAAATGATTTATGTTGTATCCCACAAAGAATATTTGGGGACTCTTTCTCTGAACCATCTTTTCATTTCTATTCAGAATAAAGGGAAGACAGCATGACTGGGGAAAAGGGGGGAAGAGGCAGGCTACCCTGTTAAGGTTCATTTTTGGTAGAGGAGGGACTCTCTAGGGTATGGAAGAGTCAAAGGGTAACTGGATCCCAGAAAGGACAGAGAGAAGCACACTCATTAGAGACAATGTTCTCTTCTTAGGGACAACAGATTCAAGCGGCATTCCTGTGGGCACTGCGAATTGTCTTGGGAAGATCTAAGGCTGGCATAATACCTCTAATGCTATTCCTAGAGTGTACTAAAGCTCTAGAAATGAGCTGAGAGAAATTTCTAGAGACTTTGAGATAAGGTCACCATGGATACAAAGATGGATGTGAGTACCTCATTCTGGTTTTTCTTTCTTGGTGAATCTGAGGTATCATGCTTCATATTTATGCTTAACACTTCCCGCCTGGACTATTATGCTTCCGGACTGTTCTCAACAAAATTTTCCTTCTATGGGGTGGGGATGTTTGCCATACCTTTTGTGTGTGGGACACAACCACCAGAGGGACTCTACCTAACAAAATCAAGTATTTTCACCTGGTTGTTTTTACCCTCACTTTAACCTGAAATAAATTTACTTAAAATTTTTTTTCCTTCAAGATATGTCTTATTTTTTTCATCTTTAGAGAGATTGTTGTTCCATTGCAGGTTGGCAATCCTTTTTATTTTAGGCTTTGAAGGCCCTATAGTCTGTTGCAACTACTCAGTTCTGCCAGTATGGTGCAAAAGCAGCCATGCACGTGCTCTAAATGAATGGGTATAGTTGTGTTTCATTAAAACTTTATTTGTAAGAAATGCTGCAGGCCTCACTTGGCCAATGGGCCATAGGTTTCTGATCTCCCCCTTTAGTGCTATTTCCATTCATCCACCTGGTTCCCATTTTGTGTCCTCACTTTCTAACCATGAACATACAACTGTTTTCAATTTTTCCACATGTTGCCAAATTCCCTAAACCCCAACCAATAGCAATGTTCAGTATCCTGGCCACTAATAGAGAATGAGTCTCTGGTATAAGAATGGTCTGGTATAAGGACCAGTTGAACTGAATGCTAAATCATGGATGGACTTGTTCTACTTGGAACAGTGAATACCCAAAGCTCTCTTTTGAGGGAGTATAGTTGGTAGGATCTTATGGGCGTGGAGTTGCTGATTCCCAGTCATCTCTACCCTATGTTTCTGGCTGTCCTCCCTTTTGAGTTATGGCAAAAGCCTTTTGGGGCTGTAATAATTCTGTCTCCTTTGAAGCCATCTGATGAAACTCTGATTTCACTAACCACCAGCATTCTGGATGAACCTGGTGTGACACAAGTTGAATGGAACAGTTTCATGAAATGAGGAGGGACACTTTGGAAGCATCTAAGTGGCATATTTTGGAGAAAAATTAGCTAAAGCATTGGGAAATGAAACTATACTATATGCCAAACCTCCACCCATCATTAAGGGTATAAATGAACCGTTGGGGAAGGAGAGACTCAAATCTCATCCACATCCACTTCCAGCAGCTCACCTGCTCTTGCACTACCTGTCCCAGCATCCTGTCTGGGGCCCAGAATAGACCTTCCAAAGTTAGCTAAGAGGCCCTATGAGGGCCCCCTATAAGGGTCTCCTATGAGGGCCTCTATGAGGGCCCCCTATGAGGGCCTCTTCAGTGATAATGAGAAGTGGATCATGCAGTTCCTGAATGACCGCCTAGCCAGGTACCTGGAGAAAGTGCGCCAGCTGGAGCAGGAGAACGTAGAGCTGGAGAGCCGCATCTGGGAGCACAGCCAGATGGGCCAAGCGCAGGAGCTCTTGGTGCGCCCCAACTCCCAGTCCTACTTCTACACCATCAAACAGCTCCAGGAGGAGGTGAGGGATGGGCCATGTGGGAGCCCAAGAGCAGCTGGCTTTCTTTGAACAATATGACATTCTCAAGTTCAAGGGCACCTCAGAACAGAAATTTCTTTTCAGATTCTGTATGCCAAATCTGAGACTGCCGGGCTGGAGGTCAAGACTTACAATGCCAAGCTGGACTCTGATGGCTTCAGAACCAAGTATGTTGAGCTTTTTGATCCCGAAGGCCAAGGTATCTGTGGCTATTTCATGGCCATATGGGCATCATGTTGCCCAGAAGGGAAGAAAGATTCACTTGTCCTTTCTTATTTCTCCTCTTAAGGCAGACACCACTTTCAAATAGGGGTCTACACTCACGTACTGCCTGCTCTTCAGTCTATACTATTCTTTCTGGAAGAGCTTCTTAAATTCAGAGATTGAAATGAGTTCTTTTGGAGGGAATGGATTAGTGTGTAGTATTTTAACCAATAAAATTGAGAGCAGAGTGAGAGACATGCCGTGTGTACGTGTGATGTTAAGTGAGATAGGGGACCTCTCCAACCTGTCTGGGCTTGAGAGAAACACAGGGAAGAACAAGGAAGAAAACAGCATAAGTTTAAAAAGATCCTAGCAAGATACAGGAGAGGAAGGAGGGGCTTCTTTCCTGGCTTATCCTCTGATCTGTGTTCAGGTATGAGACGGAGCTGTCCCTGCGGCAGGTGGTAGAGGCAGACATCAATGGTCTGCGCAGAATCCTGGATGAACTGACCCTGTCCAGGTCTGACCTGGAGGCCCAAGTGAAGTCCCTGAGGGAGGAGCTGCTGCACCTCAAGAACAACCATGAGGAGGTGAGAAGAATGAGAGACACACCAGCTTCTGAGTTGAGTCTGTGGCATGGGCAGTCAGGAGGTGGTCACTGTGAGGTTGCTTGGCCTGGGCCCTTCCCTGCAGAAGTCAAGGTTGGCTCAGAGAATGACAGTGCTAGACCCAGATGGAGGAGTGGGTGATCTGCTAACTGTCAAGCAGCTGGTGAAGGTTTGGCAGGGGTGGGACTCAGCTCACTGCTGGTCACTGTTAAGTCCTGAATTTGAGGGTGGAGGTGGAGGAAAAAGGGAAATAAGACACACCTCCCTTTCAGGAGCTCATAGTGTGGCGTGGAGAGACAGGCATGTACGCACAGTGACACAAAGAAGGCAGGGGAATAAGCAGCATGTGAGATGGACCAGTAGCTTGCCCTAGGAGTGTGCCAGCTGTGGGAGAGGAGGTGGGCCTCAGCTCAGCTGCTAGGAGGAGTCTTTCAGTCCTTGGGTGTTTCAGCTGGGGGAGGGGCTGAGCTAAGGCACAGCAGTGGCAGAGCAGGGCATATCTGAGGTTGGCTGGGGGCACATAGTACCTATGGGACTTGATGGGATGTAAGGCAGGACTTGCACCTTCCAAGTTCTACCTTAATCTTATGGGAAACGTGCCATTTCAGCTTTTTTGGGGGGGAAAGGTATTGATGTGATCCCTATTCAGGTTAACTGGTATTATGTGAAATGTGTTAATCTTTGGGAACGATCAGGATGTATGTATATTTCCATGCT
This sequence comes from Galagoides demidoff, assembly GCA_963574575.1. Lineage (NCBI taxonomy): Eukaryota > Metazoa > Chordata > Mammalia > Primates > Galagidae > Galagoides > Galagoides demidoff. Next base: position 12,220 of record CAUYQV010061866.1, read on the forward strand.
TTTTTGGCAGGGTTGTGCTTATTTGCTTAGAGAAGGAAGATAGATCCACTGCTGTGAGTCAATCTTTCCCCTTTCTCCATCAGGAAGTCAAAAGTCTGAGCACCCAGCTTGGACACCGCCTCAATGTGGAGGTGGACAATGCCCCCACCATGGACCTGATCCAGGTTCTGAACAAGACTAGAAGTCAATACGAGGCCCTGATGGACACCAACCATAGGAAAGTGGAGGAATGGTTCACCAGGCAGGTGGGCATCTAAGCATGTGGCCACTCAGACCCCAGAGCCCCCAGGGTCCCTAAGACAGTATCTGATCCTGTCTCCTCCCCGTGGATTTTTCAGACCGAGGAGCTGAACAAGCAGGTGGTGTCCAGCTCAAAGCAGCTGCAGTCCTTCCAGGTGGAGGTCATTAAGCTGAGACCCACGGTCAATGAGCTGGAGAGTGAGCTGCAGGCCCAGCACAACCTGGTGAGTGCGGCTCAGACCTGCTAGAGAACAGGGGCAGGTCGGGAGGAGGGGTTCCGGGGTCATGGGGATGGTCTCCTTAGTCTCCTTAGCTCTGGGATCTCGGGACATCTATGGAACCCTATGGAGAAACCTTTTAAGGGGCAGAGCTATATGACATTCTTTATCTGTCCCCCATCCATCCCCAGAGAAACTCCCTGGAAAACACACTGACAGAGACCAAGGCCCGCTACAGTTCCCAGCTGGCTCAGATGCAGTACAGGGTGACCAACGTGGAGGCCCAGCTGGGGAATATCCACCGTGACCTGGAACGGCAGAACCAGGAGTACCAGGTGCTACGGGATGTGCGGGTCCGGCTGGATGGTGAGATCAAGACATACCGGGACCTGCTGGAGAGCTAGGACTGCAAGTGAGTAGGGGGTACATGAAGTTGTTGTGGGGATGAGCAGTCTTTTTGATGGACATGAATTTATAGTTCCAAGCTTTTTGTTGGAGACAAGCAAGAATGAACCTCTTACCAGGGCCTGCTGGAGAGCAAGAACTGCAAGTAAGTACCTAGCTAGGTGTCCGAGGATGCTGCACACATTAGTATTCTGCTCAGTTGGGCACTATGCTAAGGTTGTACAGCTCACCAAGGAAATTTTCCCTCACTCTAGACATGCTCAACAGAACCTGGAAAACATAACATGGCCATCATTTCAAACCTAAAATGGTTTGCTAGCAAGAAATTGTTTGCTATATAAACTGTGCAGCCAAGTCTTTGCATTCTACTGGGCTGACATGTGTGATCTCATGCTATGCTGTCAATGCCTTAGTTTTTACAAATCTGCATTGTGGAGGGGATGCACCTCTACACACAGAAGGGGGTGCCTTGTTTGGCCTCATGTTAATAATTATCACTAGGTAGCCTGGATGACTATTTCCCTCATACTTGAGGTGAAGAAACTGGGCTTGGAGAAGGTAACCTTGCTTAAGTTCACCAGCTAGAAATGGCCAGTTTTGAGAGCAGAATTCAGGGTTTCAGAGTCTCTGTTTAGCACCTTGGTACCCTATGACTGGAAGGCCATCAGCAATGTGGTATTTAGCCATGTAGGTGGGAGCCTGCACCTTCTCTATGTGAGGCTAAGTCCTGGTGGGCTTTGTACTCCTTGGGTCTCTCTTGTATGTAGTTTTGAATCCCCCCTGCTCACTTTTTTACATTATTCTTTTGTCTCCAGGCTGCCCTGCAACCCTTGTGCTACAACCAATGTGTGAGGCAAGCTGATGCGGTCTCTCATCCCCAGTCCCTGTACCCCCTGCACCCCTCCTGCCCCCTTAATTCCCTTAGCCCCATGTCCCACTGTGGGCCCTGCAATCCTTTGTGCATTAGAACCCAGGTGAAACCAGAGGTGGGAGGATGTGGGCCCAGAGTTACCGAGCTTGCACCAGGCTGAGCTCATTCAATGACAATGAATACACAATTTGCTGGAGTGGCCCATCTAAGGCAGCCAAGAAATGCACCTGAAGCCTCCAACCTCACCCTTGCCTTCCCAGAGTCTGTTCCTTCCTTGGCCTGTCCAGAGATTTCTTTGCCATGCAAGCCAATGGCCCTCCCTTTTAACCTCCTAATAAACGTCATTTCCCTAGCAAAGTAGACGCTGTTCTCATTGATATTCATTTGTTTCAATGTGCTCATCACTCTCATACTCTATAAAAAGCCACTTGAAAGATGGCCGTAAATGGTCTGACTCTTGAAGAACCATTTCACGCCTGAGCAGATGGCTGGCCTAGAGCCCTGGACCCATGGGTGAAGCAGCCAGGCTGGTGGGAAGGAGGGTGGGATGGTTGCAAAGCTGCCGTCCCTGTTTCCTCTTGACCATTCTGGAATGTTTCCCTTGGTCTGAATGTCTTCCAGAGCTGCTTGTGTCCAAATGTGAATGGAGGAGACACGAGTGAACTGGGGGTTGGAAGGAAGCTCTGGAAAACTCATCTTCATCCAGTAGGAGTTCTGGGTCCAGTGCTGTATCATTCTGGGTTATCATAGGTCTAGATGGTCCCAGCAAAGGGAGCTTCTGGCTTTCCCTATGATGCCCAGGACTCCCTTCTTTTCCTTGTGTGGGTTGATCATCAGCCTGGGCTACCATCTTCTTTCTGCCCCTTCTCGAATGTGGGTCTTAGAGACCCCATCAACTCTTCCCTTGAAACGTCAGCCTTTCTCAGTTCAATCCATTTGATATCTGTTGAGTACTTATTTAGTGCAGACCGTAGGAGGAGGGGTGAGAAGATGGTTCTTGGCTGCAAGTTATTCACAATTTGCTCAAAGGGAAAAATCTAGTTCCCAAGTAGCACCACAGTAAGTCTGAGGCCCCAGAGGCCCCACTGTGAACAACTAAGTGGGTGATAGAAGGGACTGGATGGCATCAGAGTTTGTCAAGAAAGGACATCTTTAACCCCAGTGATGACCTATGGAGGGTGTACTTCCCGGAACCTCTGAGGGCTCTGACTTTCCCATTCTCCTTCCTCCCACATGAGGCTCTCCAAGGCAGGTGTCAGACTACACTTGGGGGAAACATTAATTTTGTGTTGTAAAATTAATGAACTGAAATTTTATGTATATATGTATATTTATGTTTTTGATAAAGCAACTGTTCTTTGTCCCACAATTTCTACCTTGAGTCTTGTTTTTAAACCTGAAGTTCTGGGATGGATTCAGATTTGCACACTTTGCCACTTGGCTTGCGAGAAGCCTCTGACCTGGGAATTTGAGGATCATCATGCTGTTTTCTACAGTGGCTGAATGGCCTAACATTCATACCAGCCATGCGCAAAAGTTCCAATTTCTCACATCCTTGTTAACACTAAAAGTCTGTGATTTTCTTGGTTTTTTGTTGATGATAGTAGTCATCTTAACAGGTGTGCAGTGATGGCTCATTATGGTTTTGATTTGCATTTCCCCGAGGATTAGTTATGGTGAGCATCTTTTCCTGTGCTTACTGGCCACTTGTGTATTTTTTTCTTTTTTGAGAAATGTCTATTTAAATTCTTTGCCTAATTTTTAATTCGTTGTGTGTTTGTTGTTAAATTGTAGGAGTTATTTATAAATTCTGGGTCTTAATCCTCACCAGATATATGATTTGTGAATATTTTATCCCAGTCTCTGAGTTGCCCTTTTGCTCTCTTGATAGTGTCCTTTTGGTACAGAAAAGGTTTGAATTTTGATGTGTAGTTCATTTTATCTATTTTTTTCTTTTGTGGTCTGTGTTTTGGTTTCATAGCCAAGAAATCATTGGCCAAATCCAGTGTCCTGAAGCTTTTCCTTTGTGTTTCATTTAGCTTTTGTGTTGAAGTCTTTGATCTTTTTTTGAGCAAATTTTTCCATGTGGTACAAAGTAAGGGTCCACTTCTTTCTTGTGGATATCCAGTTTTCTTAGCATCATTTCTTAAAAGATCTGTTTTTCCCTCATTGTATGATCTTGGTATTGTAGGTGAAAATCATTTGATTTTCTGGGCTCCTCATTCTGTGCCAGTAGTCTGTAAATATGTCTTTATGGGAGAACCAAACTCCCTTGATTACTATAGCTTGGTATTAAGTTTTCAAATAAAAGCGTGAGTTCTACAACTTATTTATGTTCCCTTGGCTTCAAACAAGTCAAACCCATCTTCAAAGTACAAAGTTTTGCTATGAATAAACTGGATATGAAACAGATATGGACATTGCCAAAACAAAAGTCTCAAAACATGCTTTGAATAGAGATATCATTGCTGGAATAAAGAAAAGTTCTGGCCAGAGAAAAATCTTACAGGATTTGTAAATTCTGCCATGTTGTCTAAAAACCCCAAATCTCAGTCTGTTTAGCTTTGCCATAATTTTCTATATAAGCACGTTCTACCTTTCCTAAACACTTCCACATGGCCTTTAAATTATTTCCAGGTGCTCTGTTATCCTCATCAAACACACATCATAGGAGTGGTTCTCAACCTTGTCTATGATTTGTAATTACTCAGGGAACATAAATCATTTTGAGGACAGAATTTGCTCTCAAAATGTTTGATTTATAATAACTGGTCTGGAATTTAGCCTGCCACAGGGAGTTTCAGAGTGCTGAGGCTTGAATGAGCCAGGGTGAGATCTACTTAGCAGAACCTGGTTTCTAGTTCTGACTTATTCTCTTGACATCTGTGTCTTTGGACAAGACTCATGGCTTCTCTGAGCTTTATTTTCCTCACGGATAGAGAGGAGCTAACTTTATTTATATACTTGCCAAGAGGAATATAGACAATTGTGTTTATGAAAACACTTTGTAAACAAGATACTTTTATTAAGGTTACTAATAATTTTGGTTATTGCTGGCTCCAACACAGAGCTAAGCTTTTTAAGGGTAGAAATGTACAATTATCTTTCTTTGGTTTTTAGTTGTATGCCTAAGAGTAGAATTTGTGTCCTGTGTTCTTGTATTTCAATCACTAATGTTTTCTTTTTAAAACCCAGTTCTGCACGAGGAGTGTGTGTTCTTCTCAGCATCATTTGCTATTTGTCCACAGGCTCATCTTCTGATGAGGGACTGGGTTCCTTCTCAGTTGGCTGGGTTATTTGGCTCCTCTACTGGTCTCTGGTGACCTATTTTGTGGGTTTCTGGGCTGTTCTGTTCTAAACTTTTGGCCTACTGTACACATCACTCTTGGACATCTGAATGTTTCCTGGGCTTACCTGCAGGGTATTTTTGTTGATTATTTCCCCCTCTTTGCCCTGCAAATATTGTATTTGCTATCATAGAGAGCTGGTGCACTTGTTCTCATCCTGACATCTAGAGTCAAAGCCACCACTTGAGTTGTTGCAGCCTGAGGCTGCTATCGTATCTACAAGGAAGAGTGGCGGGGTTGTGTAGGAGTGCCCAGTGTTTCCTTCTGTAAAGCACATCCCACCACTTTCAGGAGTCATACTTCATGAGATGCTTCTAGGACATGTTAATTTTTAACTCCCAGTTTACTAAGGAGTAAAGCCATGCACAGGAGGTCTAGGTGTTTCTTTTTCCTCTTGCTCATACCTAGCATTGGGAGCTATGATATCTCTTTTGCATTTTCTCCCAACTTCTGTGTTTTCTCCCTGCTTGGCCTAAGTCAGTGTCTCATCTCTCTAATTCAAAGTAAGTGATGGGCCAGGCAGACCTGAGTCTATTTACTAATGTCATTTTGGATAAATTTAATTTCTACTCAACATCTCAGATTCTTCATCTCTGATACATGGTGACAACAATGGAATCTGAACACCCAGGGTTTATGGTGAGGATGAAATGATACGTGTGACAGTACTCAGTAGACTCTGTCTAACTAGATAGTGATCTACTGACATTCATTTCCTTACTATCTCACTGTCTGGGCGCTGGTTTTCTCCTCAATAAATTTAGTTCCTTCTCATTTTAGAATTCTTTAATTCTAGGAAAGAAACTCAACACTAAGGTAAACTTTTTCAGTGCTGAAAGTTCAGGATTAGTAAGGTGGGCTTTCTCCCAGGTTTGAAATCATCTTAGGTCATGTGCTTGTGCATTTCATTGCTTAAATAGTCAAAAAGGCAATTTAATTTCCCATCTAGACATATCAACCACCTGCGTGATAGGATTGTGTTTTCCTGCTAAAAAATGTAAATGGGTGAAACTTGGGAGAGGGGGAAGGTATCATAGAGAGTAGCTGGGTACACAAAGACTAAGGCAGAGAGGCCTTTGGAGGACTGATGGGGCATGGACCAGGTGGGAATCAGGGCCTCAAAAGGGACCAAAGGGAAAAGGTACATTGTGAGGCACAATGAGTGGCATGAATCTAAGATTTTCTTTCTGACACAAATCCGGAGAAGACTTGGTGTTAAACAAGAGGTTTTTGCACTGTGTTTAGACATTCAGATCAGAAGCTAGAAGGCTGAATTGCTGCTATCTCTGGCTCCATCCCTTATTGGCTACATCTTGGGCAATTTTTGAGGCTTTCTGGATGTGTTTCTTTAACCGTAAAGTGGTAATAAGATCCAACTAATAAGGTTGTTTGGAGGATCAACTGAGAAATGTGCCAGTGTGCTTAGCACTTTGTTTGGCACCTACTAAGTGTTCAAGGTCACCATCATAATCATCTTCGTCATCATCAACAACAGCAATGCTGCCATTGACTTGATTATAATAGTTTTTCACTCAGCGCCATAAGGCTAGAAGATTCCCATAGGTTGTGTAGGGGCTGTTTCAATGCCAATAACTGAAAGGAGTATAATTGTGTATCATTTTTGATGGTAATACAATTCCATGGTGCTCCTCTAGAACTACCTCAAAGAAGAACCAAACTGAAAAGTTCAGGCACTTAGCAAAGAAGATAGCAAAGATGACAATGGTCATCTGCCATCTTCTTTCCCAGCCACTAAGTCAATGTCAAAACTTGCATTTTTGTTGATTAATGTATGAGTAGAGGTCTGTGCCCCTAGTGCTACAGGTGAGTAAGGTTTGCTCACCACTGGCTTGGCATGATCGGTGTGCCCAGATGACTACTTTATAAAGTAGAATTTCTACAATATCCTTCATCTGAGCTATCTGGGGCCAACTATAGGAAGGATGAAATTTACAGAAAGAGTCATTATCTCACTGTATCCCAAGCATGTTCACAGATAATATATTCCTTAACTTTCACAGAAAACCCTGTGAGGTAGCCTGCATTATTATTATTTCACTTTAAGAGATGAGAAAAATGTGACTGATAAAAGGAAATTGATGTCCCTGAGCTCATTTCTTAAGTAAGGAAGTAAATCCAAGTTATTTATCTTCAAATGTGTGATTTTGGGGATGACTTCAGAAAGATGATGGACTAGGAAGCTCCCATTGATGTGGTGATTTGAACAACAATATGCAGATCCATCCTTATTTGTGAGAAATTCAGTACCTAGTCGACAGGTTCTTGCACACTGGGTGGGTGTCAAAACAGCCAATTAGAGCTGGTAGAAAGATTTTAAATGCCCTCTCACAATAATCCTTATCTCCCAAGATAGTGTCATATGATCAGGAGGAAACCCCAAGCTCCTAGGGTATCTGTGGGTAGGGAAAAAAAAGATAGTAGAATTTTTCTAGGCATTGCTAAGGCACTAGCTTCTGACTTGCTATCTTAGAGTGTGGATTGGACCCAGCATAGACTAGACAGACCCGGGAGTCATTGAGAAGAAAGACGGTATCGGAACTAGCTCAATAATACTGAAATAGCTCAATAACACTCACCACAGATCCTTCCCTTGGCCCAGTGCAGAGTCAGGCAGTGAAAAACTCTTGATCCCTGGTTCTTTCAGGGGAGGCAAAAAGTTGGACTGTGTCCAATATCCTGGATTTTCTGGAGACTGACTAAGGGATGGACCTCAGAGTGCTGGTGGAACCTGGCATACTCAAGATGCTTGGAGGCTGCAAAGAACAAATATGGTGTTTTAGACTAGTGCAGAGAGTTGAGAGGCCCCAGAAACTCTGGCTAGACACATTGGTGTGGGTGTTTTCATGTATGAGGCCAGTTCACGAAGAATGGAACAGGTGGCTCAAGGAAAAGAGTCAAGGAAAATGAAGAAACAGAGAAATATGTCCCAAAGAAAGGTATGAAGTAATACCTATGAGTAATATGGATATCCTTTCAGATAAAGTCACCATGTATACAAAGATAGCTCTGAGTGCCTCATTCTGGGTTATCCTTTCTTGGTAAATCTGAGGTATTATGCTTTATATTTATGCTTAACACTCCCACCTGGACTAGCACTCTTATGGATTATTCCTTTCAAAATTATCCTTCAGGGAAATAGAGATATATGATTTATCTGAAAGCAAATTTGAAATAACTATCATAAAGATGTTTTAACAGGGGTGTCCATCCTGTGGCCTGTGGGCCACATATTGATTTTGTGAGGAGTTTCTTTGGTTACCTGTGGTGTCAAATATCACAAAAAGTATGCAGAGACCTTTTCTTTTTGGCTAATCAGCTTTTGTTAGTATCTGTGTATTTACTGTATATCCCAAGACAGCTTTTATCCTTTCAATGTGCAGCAGATAAAAAAATGAGTTGAACATTTATGCAAAGTCAGGTGACCAGTACACAAAGTGAATTTTTCAACAAAAGAGATAGAAAATCCAAAAAGGTATCAAACAAATGATGTTGAAGAATAGAACAAGTGAACTAAAAAAATTTATAACTGGGATCAACTGCATGATAAATCAAACAGAAGACAACATCAGTGAATTCAAAGGCTTGCAACTGAAAAATTATCCAGCCAGAAGATCTAAGGAAGAAAGGAATAAGAAGGAGTAAATACAGCTTAAGAGACTAGTGGGATATCATGAAGCAGAGCACTATACGTATTATGGAAGACCCAGAAAGAGAGGAGAGAGAGAAAGGACACAAAGCTTACAGTGGTCTCAAACTCCCAAAATCTGAGGAAGAAAATGGATATCCCAGTGTCTAAGCCAAGTGGATCTCAAATAAGGTAAACAACAAGAAATTAACAGTGATATACCTTATAATTAAGTTGTTAGAAGTCAAAGACGAAGAGAAATTCTTGAAAGCAGCAGGAGTAAAGTGATTCGTCAGGTACAAGTTAATCCCCATAAGACAATTAATAGATTTCTTAGCAGAAACCTTACACCTCAAGGTGTAAGGAGAAAGTTCCTTTCTCAAGGAACTAGAGAAAGAAAAAACTAAGCCTGAAGGTTAGAATAAGGATGGAAGTGATAAAGATTAGCGTAGAAATAAGCAAAGATAGAGAATAGAAAAATAATAAGAAAAATTAGTGAAACTAAGTTGTCTTTTTGAAAGATAAACAAAATTCACAAAAATTTAGACTAGGAAAAAAAGAAAGACTCAAGTAAACAAATCAAAGGTACACTTTTACACTCCTCTAATAGTCTTTGAATTCTGGACACAGCCTTTTTGAAATGGTTTATATTGTACCCCATAAATAATTTTTGGGGACTTATTTCTGAAACATCACTCCCCTTTGCAGAGCAAAGGGAACATAGCATGACAGGGAAAAGGGGAGTGGTAGGGGGCTACTCTGTTAAGATTCATTATTTGGCAGAGGAGGGACTCCTTAGGGTATGGAAGAGTCAAAGGGTAACTGGATCCCAGAGGAAGCAGAGAAGCACACTCATCAGAGACAGCGTCCTCTTCTTAGGGACAACAGAGTCAAGCTGCATTCCTGCAAGCACTGTGACTTGTCCTGAGAAGATCTCAGGCTGGCATTGTACTTGTATGCATGCTAATGCTCTAGGAATGAGGCAAGAGAAATTTCCAGAGACTTTGAGATAAGGTCACCATGGATACAAAGATGGATGTGAGTACCTCATTTTGGTTTTCCTTTCTTGGTGATTCTGAAGGTTTTTGCTTTATATTTATACTTCACAGTTCCACCGGGACTATCTATCATGCTTCTGGACTGTTCCCAGCAAAATTTTCCTTCTAGATCTGTCTCCTCTTTCTTTTCTTTAGAGAGACTGTTTCTTCATTGCCTATTGGCAAAGTGTTTTTTTTTTTTTTAAGTTCAGATTGATAAGAGGGTACAAATGTTTCAGTTACGTTGTTTTTGTTTATAAGGTAAAGTTCAAGTTGTAGTTGAGTCTTTCACCCATGGAGTGTGCTATACACCCAAACATTGTGCATAGGAGGTGAGAACCTGCCCATCATCCTCCATCTTCCCCCTTTCCCTTTCCTTTCTCCCCCCTTCCCTCACTAGAATATACTTGGGTTTTTCTTTTGGGTGGACATATAATTGTTTATATATTGGTTTCATATTAGTATTGAGTACATTGGTTACATGTTTTTTCATTCTCATGACACTTCACTAAGGAGAATGTGTTTTGACTCTATTTAGGGAAATACAAAAGATATGAAGTCTCCATCCATTTTTATGGCTGAATAGCATGCTGTGGTATACATATACCATAGTTTGTTAATCCCTTCATGAGTTAATGGGCGCTTGGGTTGCTCCCATGTCTTGGTTATTGTGAATTGAGCTGTAGTAAGTATGGAGAATTCTCAAAGAACTAAAAGTGGACCTTCCATTTGATCCCACATCCCATTGCTAGGTATATGCCAAGAAGCAAAAGAAAACATTTTTTATCACAAAGTTTTTATTTTAGGCTTTGAAGGCCCTATAGTCTTAGTTGCAACTACTCAGCTCTGCTAGGGTGGTACAAAAGCAGCCATGAACATGACCTAAAGAATGGGTATGGCTGTGTTCCATTAAAACTTTATTTGTAAGAATGCAATAGCCACACATGGCCTGTGGGCCATAGTTTTCCAATCTCCCCCTTTAGTGCTATTCCCACTCATCCACTGAGTTTCCATTTTGCTTTTTCACTTCTCAGCAATGAACATACAATTATTTTCAATTTCTCCATATGTTGCCAAATTCCCTAAACTCCAACCAATAGTAATGTTCAGTATCCTGGCTACTAATAGAGGATGAGTCTCTGGTATAAAGACAAATTGAACTGAATGTTGAAACATGGATAGACTTGGGAGAAGAGGGCCACTTGGAACAGTATTCACTTAAAGCTCTCTTTGAGGGAGTAAACTGGCAGAATCTTGTGGGTGGGGAATTGCTAATTCCCAGCCAACTCCACCCCATGTCTCTGGCTGTCCTTCCTTCTGAGTAATGGCAAGAGCCTTTTGGGGCTGTAATAATTCTGCCTCCTTTGAAGCCATCTGATGAAACTCTGATTTCACCAACCACTGGCACCCTGGATGAGCCTGGTGTGACACAACCTAAATGGAATAATTTTATGGGATGAGGAGGGACTCTTTGGAAGCATCTAAGTAGCATATTTTGGAGAAAAATTAGCTAAAGCATTAGGAAATGAAACTATGATGTATGCCAAGCCTTCACCTATCATTAGGTATAAAAGGACCTTCGAGGAAGGAGAGAACTCACATCCACTTCCAGCAGCTCACCTGCTCTTCCATTACCTGTCAGAGCATCATGTCTTACTCCTGTGTCCTGCCCAGCCTCAGCTGCCGCTCCAGCTGTTGCTCCCGGCCCTGCGTGGCCCCCAGCTGCCACAGCTGCACCCTGCCCGGGGCCTGCAACATCCCCGCCAACGTGGGCAACTGCAACTGGTTCTGCGAGGGCTCCTTCAATGGCAGTGAGAAGGAGACCATGCAGTTCCTGAATGACCGCCTGGCCAGCTACCTGGAGAAGGTGCGGCAGCTGGAGCGGGAGAACGCGGAGCTGGAGAGCCTCATCCAGCAGCGCTGCCAGGAGCAGGATCCCCTGGTGTGCGCCAACTACCAGTCCTACTTCCGCACCATTGAGGAGCTCCAGCAGAAGGTG
>CAUYQV010061867.1:0-11403 GCA_963574575.1 Galagoides demidoff
AGGTAAAAGGTCTTATGAGAAGGCTGCAGTTGCATAACTAAACATAGCTGTCTCCAAACAGTCTTGTTTCTGAAGCACCCACAGGGCTTCGAAACATCTCCAAGGGCAAAGAAAGCACATTCACTACTGGCAAGACGTGAAAAAGCTACCTTACCTGGTTACACTGGTTGATAGCTCAGAGCAGAAGGAGAAAGTAAAGTAGTCCTGTTGAATAATGTTATCCACTCCAGAACCACCTATGTTTTCCAACATTTCAAGAGAAGCTACTGAAAACAGTCTTGGTGGCACTATTATTTTCTTTTAGTTTACAACTAGTTGAGTGACTGCAAGTGCAGCCAACTTCTGCCCTCTATGATGTGTGCACTGACATTATTAGAGTAATCCTATTTTAAAAGCATCTTTTGGAAACTACAAAGGCTGCTGATAGTGAAAACATGTTTGGCCAAAAGGGATAAACAACAGTACTTCCTGTTCTGAGGGAGCTGCAGAGATGGAAGCTTGGCAGCATAGCTGGATTTGATGCTTAGATAAGGACACTGCTGCAGGCCTTAGTTTGACTCTAATTTCTGCATCGACCTGTAATGCCACCAAACACTCACAGAGCTCTTATCAACTACACCAGAGCCAAGGCCTTCTCAAGACACTATGTCCAGAAATGTGAGCAACTACACCAATCTAATCAACTATACTAATCTAATCGACTATATTGATCTAATCAACTACACTAATCTAATTGAGCACACCAATCTAAGCAACTACACTAATCTAATCAAGCACGCTCACACCAATCTGAGTATACTAATCAACCACACTAGTCTAATCAACTATACGAATCTAATCAAATATACTCATCTAATCAAGTATATTATTCTAATCAAGTATATTATTCTAATCAGTATACTAATTTAATCAAGTATATTAATCTAACCAAGCACACTAAAATAATCAACTACACCAATCTAATCAAGTATATTAATCTAATCAACTACACAGATCTAATCAAGTATGCCAATCTATCGACTACACTAATCTAATCGAGTATACTAATCTAATAAAGCACAGCAATCTAATCAAGCATACTAATCTAATCAACTGCACTAATCTAATCAACTATACCAATATACTCAGTACACTAATCTAATCAACTGCACCAATCTAATCAAGTATACTGATCTAATTGGTATACTAATCTAATCAACTACACTAGTCTAATCGAGTATGCTAATCTAATCAAGTACATTAATCCAGTCAAGCACACCAAATCTAATCAGGCATGCTAATCTAATCAAGTATATTAATCTAATCAGCATATTAGTCTAATCAACCACGCCAATCTAATCAATTATACCAATCTAATCAAGTATATTAATCTAATCAACTACATTAATCTAATCGGGTATATGAATCTAATCAAGCACACCAATCTAACCAACTACACAAATCTAATCAAGTATACTAATCTAATCAAGCATATTGATCCAACCAAGCACACCAATCTAATCAACTACACTAATCGAGTATACTAATCTAATCAAGTATATCAATCTAATCAGTATACTAATCTAATCAATTGCACCAATCTAATCAAGTATACTAATCTAGGCTCGGCGCCTGTGGCTCAATCGGCTAAGGCGCCAACCACGTACACCTAAGGTGGCGGGTTCGAATCCCCAGCCCGGGCCCGCCAAACAACAATGACAGCTGCAACCAAAAAATGGCCAGGCATTGTGGCGGGCGCCTGTGGTCCCACAGCTGCTTGGGAGGCTGAGGCAGGAGACTGGCTTGAGCCCAGGAGTTGGAGGTTGCTATGAGCTGTGATGCCATGGCACTCTACCCAGGGGGATAGCTTGAGGCTCCATCTCAAAAAAAAAAAAAGTATACTAACCTAATCAACTACACCAATCTAATCAAGTATACGAATCTAATCGACTGCACTAATTTAATCAGGTACACTAATCTAATCAATTATATTAATCTAATCAAGCACACTAATCTAATCGACTACACTAATCAAGTCACCTCAACTTACATGCCACTATCCCTACTCCACCTCCACTCAAGCAGCCTGCAGCCAATGACTAAAATGGATATAAAAACCTACCTCCTCACTCTTGCTCCAAAACTCCATCAGTTCAGGCGGAATCTAGATCCAGCTTAGACCACATGCTTGGTTGGACTCTTCCCCTGACCACTCTGCTTCCCTCACTCTCCTTCTCCTAATCCTGCAATAAATCATAGGTGTCCAAATCCCTGTCCTGGGTTCTGCTTCCAGCTAACATGGCCTCATACAGCATCAAAATTTGTTTATAATGCAAATCCAATTTTATTTGTAATAGAAAGACAAGGTCAATTAATACCTTCACATGGAATCATCTTTTTATTGTGGCATAAAACATCACAAACATTTAACCTCTAAGATTTAACATAAATAATGTAGGCTTACACTGAAGCATAAGGTATCGTGGGTATACCCAGATGCAACAGTATACATTTTTTGAATGACAATTTTGACAATTTAATGAATACATGCTTTTAAAGGTACTATTTTAATAGGGATACTTTCCAAACACTTAAAAGAATAAAGTGACAATGATGATGAAGTCATCAGACTTTTAAAATCAGCCTTTATATGACTCAAGCAAAATTTCTTTCCCTTCTCTTGTCACAGAAAAAGTAGCAGTCTTTAAGTTGTCCAGTGAAACTTCCAGCACCCTCTAGTGGCAAATTACCCAGGAAAAATAGACGTATATCTTATTTAATAAAAAAGACTTAAGAAAACAAGACTATTTTGTTAGAGAGATTTTCATACAGGCTGGGACCAATGGGTAAAGGAATATTGCAAATTACCTTTCAACATGACACTTACGGCTAGGGTAAGCACCCCAAAGATAGTCTCTACTAAATACATCAGTATTTCTACAACACAACTTAAGAGATCTGCTACTGGTTAGATGACCAAAAAAGAAACAAGATAAGAAATCTACATGATAAGGAGAAAGTGAACTTCTTAAGAGGGCACCGAGGACCAAGGTAGGCACAATGGTTATCGCTCACTAGACACAGGGGTAGGAAACGCACTTTGACTTTCTCTCTATACATTGCCGGCACTCACTCTGAGGTTTCATGGACCCAGAAATAATCCAACATTATATCTGTATTATTCAATTTTTTCAGGTTATATGATATATATATTTTTAAATACATGCTACTCCACCCCACCACCCAGAACAGTGCCTGCCTCTCAATAAATACATGTGAATAAATGAATCCTAAGAGCAATGAAAATGAACCAAAAGGTTTTAAGTAGAAAAATGACATGATCAAATTTGTATTTCAGAAAGGTCATTCTGGCTGTGGTGTGGAAATGGATTAGCAAGGTCCAGCCTGAAACTAGGAAGACCTTGGGTGGTGGCTGATTCCCTGTTTTAGGACTTAAACTAGGCTTTACAATAAAATATTCATTAAGAAATGAGATTTGTAGGGCTGGGCATGGTGGCTCACGCCTGTAATCCTAGCACTCTGGGAGCCTGAGGCAGGTGGATTGCTTGAGCTCATAAATTAGTGACCAGTCTGAGCAAGAGCGAAACCTTGTCTCTAATAAAAGTAGAGAAACTAGCCAGATGTTAGGGAGGGCGCCTATAGTCCCAGCTATTTGGAACACTGAAGCAAGAGGATATCACCTGAGCCCAAGAGTTTGAGCTTTGCTGTGAGCTATGTCACCAAGGGTGACAAAGGAAGATTCTGTCTCAAAAAAAGGAATGACATTCACTTATGTATCAAGCTAATCTGAGAATGTGACAATGGATAATATCAACTTTTTTAGAACCTGAGCTACTGTCCCTTTTTGCCCTACAAAATAGCAGAAATTTATTCAGCATTTACTATGTACAAGGTAATCTAAACATTTTATTATCCTTATTATGTATATCTTAGTACAAGACTGCTAACCTATAATACACTAAGGTTGTTCAGAACCTAAGATGTTTGAATAGTGAAGAAAAGTAAGAAATATAATCTTTTCATTTGATAGGTTATTTTTGAGGTAATATACAAATCAGCTTTTTATAAGTGCCAAGAAAATTCCAACTACCAACATTTTACTTATGAGATGTATTTTCATTTGTTAAACTTTTATTATTAGAAATACTATTCTAGTTGAAGTTACTCCCAGAGATACTAATAAAGTGAGTGACTACACAAAATAACTAATAATCTCTCCTTATGAGTTAAGTCCTAATAATTTTGCTTTTTCCTATTTAGTTACAGCTTTACACTGGCACTCCCTATTCAATAAATAACCATAACTAATAGTCATTTAGCAACTGGCAATTCATATCTATTACCTTATTAATTGTATAACAAGCTTGTAAGATAGGGATTAACTTATGCCAAAAGGGACCTGTGCTCACAGTTCTGATTTACTAAAGAATTTCAGGTAAGCGATGATGGTGTCAAAATTCAAACCTGAGTCTTCTAAGTCATTCTTGACACCCAACTACCCCATACTGTGTGAAAGCACCAACATTAGAAGAGTTAATCAACTTGGTTATGCCCTCTACAGTTACACGGCAAAATTCTTCTTTTCTTTTTTGTCATGGTAAGACCAC
The DNA here is from genome assembly GCA_963574575.1 of Galagoides demidoff. Lineage (NCBI taxonomy): Eukaryota > Metazoa > Chordata > Mammalia > Primates > Galagidae > Galagoides > Galagoides demidoff. Next base: position 4,608 of record CAUYQV010061867.1, read on the forward strand.
ATCAGATTTCCAAAGTAACATGGCCATGTATGAGGAAAAAAAAAAAAATTCAAAGAGTAATAAAGTACTTTGAGACGTTCAGGCTCTACTTCCATTGTCTGAATTACTAATAACACACACAAATAGATACATTTAGAGACTTTCTAGAAAGCAAAATTGTCACAAGGAAGGCAGCAGAAAAGAAATTTTTAAAAATAAAAATAGAATCATTATTCCCACAAATAATCTAAAATTTTGTCATGAAATAAAATAATTCTAAAAGAGGAGCCAAAGATCTTTCTTGAACTTTGGAGTATCAACCTGAAGTATAATGCTAGAGACAAGAGTGTAAATTATACACCTATTAGATTAGTGAAACTAGAAATAAAGAGGCCAAAATAGAGAGGAATCAAAATTTATTTTGACGTTTCTAGTTTAGGAAACTGATCAATAAATTAGCAATAGACTAAAGGAAATAAGATTGTTCAAAAGAGAAATCAATATTCTAAGAGAATTTTAATGGATATTATATGTATTTAATTAATAAATAAATAAAAATAAATCTCCCATATTCAAATATTCCACAAAGTCTTCAAGATATTTGAATAGCATTTTTTCTAGTTTAAATATATAAAAATTAATTCATCAAAAGAGTTTTCAGTTTCGTTTTCAAAGAAAACCTTACATGACACAGAAAGACATATGATGAGGCTTTTCTATTATTCTAAGTAGCGATGGAAAGAATTATCTTAAAAAGGTAATGAAACTGAAAGATTAGTGGTGAAATTTTTGAATAAAAATTGAGATTTTATTATATTCATAATAAAAGTTTCCACCTACTCCATTTAGTCATCAAAACTGTGATTTTTTTAAATGCAGAAATACCTACAATGACATTTTTTAGTTATTCCATCTTCTCCTAAGTGCACTATACTGACAGCTGACAAAAAGGAAAGGCAGTCCCCATGGCTGATGACAGACCCATTAGGACAGTGAACAGCATGAAATGGAAATGCGGAACTGCAGAACTGTCTTAGAGGCCCGTGATTAACCACACAAACTGAGGTAGATAATAGTCAAAGTACTAAGTGTATTAAAAGAAAACAGATACAGGCTCGGTGCCTGTGGCTCAAGTAGCTAAGGCACCAGCCACATACACCTAAGGTGGCGGGTTTGAATTCAGCCTGGGACCACCAAACAACGATGATGGCTGCAACCAAAAAAATAGCCAGGCGTTGTGGCAGGTGACTGTGGTCCCAGCTACTTGGGAGGCTGAGGCAAGAGACTTGCTTGAGCCCAGGAGTTGGAGGTTGCTGTGAACTGTGATGCCACGGCACTCTACTAAGGGTGACATAGTGAGACTCTGTCTCAAAAAGAAAAGAAAAGAAAACAGATACAGGGTTTGATTTTATAAAACTGATAATAAACATTTCACACACATTTAAAAAAAAAAAGTATTATTTAATTTTGGGCGGTGTCTGTGGCTCAAAGGAGTAGGGCGCCAGCCCCATATGCCGCCGGAGGTGGCGGGTTCAAACACAGCCCCAGCCCAAAAAAAAAAAAAAAATTTCACACACATGAAACAAGCTAATAATTTTCCTTCTTCATACTGTCCAAGTGGAATCAAAGCTATACTTGCCTTATACAATCACTTGGAGAAAATGATTCTTTTTCTGTTCTCTAAAAGAGTCTGTGGAAGATGAGAATTATCTACACCTTAAATGTGTGGAAGAACTCATTCTTAAAACTGTAAGGTTTTTACTTACTGACCTATTTCTTTATGATTCCTCTTTCAATCAATTTAATAATGTACATATTTCAAGATTCCTACACTTGGCTCGGCGCCTGTGGCTCAATCGGCTAAGGTGCCAGCCATGTACACCTAAGGTGGCGGGTTTGAATCCCCAGCCCGGCGCGCCAAACAACAATGATGGCTGCAACCAAAAAATGGCCTGGCGTTGTGGCGGGTGCCTGTGGTCTCAGCTACTTGGGAGGCGGGGGCAGGAGACTCGCTTGAGCCCAGGAGTTGGAGGTTGCTATGAGCTGTGATGCCATGGCACTCTACCCAGGGGGATAGCTTGAGGCTCCGTTTCAAAAAAAAGATTCCTACACTTGTTAAACTTTGAAGAACACTAATTCGGAATACTATAACTCCTATGACTTCTCAAATTATATGTTATTTCATTCAATTTTTCAGTTTTCTTAACTTCACACAAGACATCCAACTGTACACAATTACATTTAGATTTTGTTTATTCTCCAATTCTTTTTGTATCTCAAAAATTCTCCAAGGATCATTTTCCTTCGTAAAACTTCCTTTCCTTCTACTTTGGGCTGGGTGCCTGTAGCTCAATGGTTCGAGGGGGGGGGGGGTGGTGAGTTTGAACCTCACCAGGGCCTGCTAAACAACAATAACCAAAAATAATGTCTATTTTGTCTACACTTCTGGAAGCAGTTTTGCTGGGTACACAATTTTAGATTAATGGTTACTTTCTCTGGACATTTTGAAGATAGTACCATGCCACTACAGCTTCCATTGTTACTACTGAAAAATTTAATGTCTGTCTAGTCATTGTTCCCTTATAAATAAGTCTTTTCTCTCTAAATCCTTTTCAGGTACCTATCGATCTCTTTTGTTTATCATTTCTCTTTGATGAATCTCCATAACATTTCTTTTTACTTGTCTTCCTGGGATTTAATGTGTTTTCAATATCTGCAAATTCATATGTTTAATTAATTCTAGTAAATTCTCAACTATTATGCCTTTGAGACTAGTGCCTCTGCCCATTATACTACCTCCTTCTGGAACTCTAAGTAGACAAATGGCATGTCTTCTGTATTTTCTATATCTTAATCTTTCCCTTATAGGTATACATCCCATTTCTTTTTTTCTCTATTTCATACTCAGCATAATTTTCCTCAATTTTTTTTTTTTTGAGACAGAGCCTCAAGCTGTCCCCCTGGGTAGAGTGCCATGGCATCACAGCTCACAGCAACCTCCAACTCCTGGGCTCAAGCGAGTCTCCTGCCTCCATCTCCCAAGTAGCTGGGCCACAGGCGCCCGCCACAACACCTGGCTATTTTTTTTTTTGGTTGCAGCCATCATTGTTGTTTGGCAGGCCCAGGCTGGATTCGAACCTGCCACCTTAGGTGCATGTGCCTGGTGCCTTAGCCACTTGAGCCACAGGCGCTGAGCCAGGGTTCAGCATTTCTTTTGGGGATAAAGCAAATGTTACAAAATTTACTGTGGTTAGCAGCACAACTTTGTAAATATACTAAAACCACTGACCTGTATACTTTAAATGGGTGAACTATATGGTATATGATCTCAATAAAGCTATTACCAAAACAAAAAAAATGCAGATAAAATAGATAATATGAAAACAATTTATAATATAAAGCCCTGGTCCAAAAAAAAAAAACCTGCAAAAAAAAAAAAAAAAGAAAAAACTTTTGTCCAGATGTCACAAACACTATTTTCTTTTTTTGTTGAGACAGAGTCTCACTATGTCACCCTGGATAGAGTGCTGTAGCATCACAGCTCACAGCAACCTCCAACTCTTGGGCTTAAGCAATTCTCTTGCCTCAGCCTCCCAAGTAGCTGGGACTATATGTGCCCGCCACAATGCCTGGCTATTTTTTGTTGCAGTTGTCATTGTTGTTTGGCAGGCCAAGGCAAGGTTTGAACCCACCACCCTTGGTGCATGTGGCTGGTGCCATAACCACTGTGCTATGGGCGCCAAGCCACAAACACTATTTTCAAGGGAACTAAGTTACCACAGAACTGTGAGCCTCTGTCCCTTTTAAGTAGACACTGTCTTTGAAATGGGAAACAAAGGTAGGAATAAAGGACATTATTTTGATATTTCAAAAGCATAACTTCTTAGGGATAGGGTAGGCTGGAGTTAGTTTATTTTTTATGATTTTTAAAATTTCTGCTTAATGTGAAGGTATAAACAACTAAGTTACAATGTTTGCATTTGTTAGGTAGAGTCTCTCTTGTAGTTATATCCCACACTCAAGAGGTGTGCCATATTCCCTTACATTGTGTCCATTAAGTGGGAGCACACCCATCCCCTCCCTCCTCTTCTCTCCCCTGTCTCATTGCCCCTCCCCCAAATTTGAATTGGATCGAGTTTGTCTCTTATGTGGGCACGTATTAGATCATCTATTGGCTTCATATTAGCATTGAGTACATTGAATGCTTGCTTTTCCAGAGCTAATTTGTTTTAAAAAGGACATCTTTACAAATGATCTGAAGGTTAAAATGCACAATAAAATCCCCAAATTGATGATTACACCAAATTCTGACAATAAAATGCTTAGTTGCTGGGAATAAATAATTCATTGGTTAACGTCAAAGGCTGGATCTACGTGACATGCTACACTACTCAAGGAGGTTTAAGACCTAGCATGGCCAGGCCCTAGGCATGAAGGCTCACTACTGAATGACCTAAAGCCAACTTACAAATGTGAACTAACACATATGCTTGAGGCGAGGGCAGTAGCTGGGACTGATGAGGAAAGCTAGGAGAAAGGCTTTTTCTCTTGCTGAAAGGTTTGGCATTTTGGAAGGTACTGACAGATACCTCAACATGGACAGGTACAAGCTATCCAGTCAGGGTCTGGGGCTCTAAGATAAAGTACAGAAGCCCCTGGGAGCGTGAAACTAAACTGTAGTGGAGAAGAAAAATGGTCTGTCCTCTGAGGCTCTGCCTTACCTTCCAAGAAAAGAGCCCTAGGGCTCCTGGTGGTGGAAAAAATCAGTTAAAATCCCCCTTGATTTTAATGACTTTAATGGAAAACAAGAGTAGCCAGTTCTTATAACAGAAGTTACTGCAGAGCAACACACCCTGGGGGAGAGTTGAAGAAGAAAGATACATACCTGGTAAGGGCCCAGCACAAATGAAAATGTGTGGTACCCTAGTCATTAATTATTAAGAATTTCAGAATATCGACAGCAGAGCATTACACCAAACCTGGGGCTCTTCTACGTGAGGGGATGCCTACAATGCCATGGTCAAATGCCCTGAGGCCAGCGCTGACTCCTGAGCAACAACAGCAACGGTAGTAAAAGTTCAGAAGGCACAGGAAAGTATAGCAGAAGGTCAAGATCATCTAAAATCCCAACCATCCAGGGATCACCATTGTTACATTTTGGTGTATATATCAGAGATTTTTCCAAATATGTATTTATAAATACATGGAAATGGTATACTAGACATTCTTTTCTGTAGAACAACACTATCTGGGTGATGAGCACACCTATAACCACAACTCAAGTATTACAAAAGCAATACATGTAACAAAAAACATTTGTACCCCTTTAAAATTTTGAAATAAAAAAAATTGTAACATAAGTTTAAAAAGATGCTAGGAAATATAGATTATTTCCAAAATGCTAGCAAATATTGATAATTTCAATCCTATTATATAGATTATAGAACATATAGGTCCATGTTCCATTCAACCCACACTCCTATTGCTGGGTTTCTAAATGGTCTTATGTTTTTCATTTTTACAAATTGTATACATTGAGTATCAATAGCACTGAGGAAAGATTAGATAAGTCAATCAATACAAAGCACTTCACAGAGCACTTGGCATACAAGCACTATAAATATTAGTCATTTTTTGAATAGTGTGTCCCATATAAAGGTTGAATTAATTTACGTTCCCAATAGCAAAGTAAAAAAGATTGATTTTCCTAAATGCTTGCCAATTCTTTCAATTTTTACCTGCTATTAATGGTCTGTTCATCTCCTTTGAAAGTTCTCCAATTGGATTCCTCATGCTTTTAAGAATTTTAATTAATTTCTGTATTAGAGCTATCAATCTGTTGTCATAGGAATAACAAGTATCTTTTTATTCCCTTAAAAAAATTAAGACTTACCTCCAGTTCCTAGGACCTTCAAGAGCTCAAAATTCTCAATCCCCACCTTCTCTGCATGTCCTGTTAAATTAGCTGAAAAAGAAAGAGAAGGAAAGAAATAATGAAGGGGATCAGCAAGAGAAGGAGGCTCCTGGGGCTTCTGAGGCTCCAGCAACACTGTGTTTCTGGACGTGGATAGTTAAATCAAGACTTACTTTATAATTATTTGGTGAATGGTACAGCTATGTTTTGTGCACTTTTCTGTTTGTTACATAATATAATAAAACTCTTTTTTTAGAATTTAAGAACTAGATATTGGCTGCCATGATGCCAAAATGAAGAAGCAGAATCAGCACCAGTCACTGCTGCCACAGCAGCCCTCACTGCCTGAGCTGGAAGAGACTGCAGATGAGGGTGGGAGTCCTGTTGGAAACCATAGAAGATATCTGGGGTAAATATAACCAATAAAGAGCTCATATCTAGAATGTATAAAGAATTTTTCCAGACAAGCCATTAGAAAAATTGACAAAAGACCAGAATACACAGCTTATACAAATGGAGATCTAAATGAACAAGAAACATGTAAATAAGTATTCAACATCAATTAGTCGTCAAATAAAAGCAAGATAAAAACACACACCACTTTGAATCAGAGCTCCTGTGCACTGCTGGTAGGATTATAAATGTTACACCAACAGTATGGTGGTTCTTTGAAAAATTAAAAATAGAACTATAATAACTATGATATGAGAGTTCTGCTTCTGGGTATATATCCAAAAATTCGAAAGTAGGATCTTGAAGAGATATTTGCACATTCATGTTCACAGCAGCACTATTCACAATAGCCAAGAAATGGAAGCAACCCAAATGCCCACTGATAGAAGAATGGTTAAACAAAATGTAGTATATGCATACAGTGGAATATTACTCAGCCTTATAAAAGAA
>CAUYQV010061868.1:0-12903 GCA_963574575.1 Galagoides demidoff
AGTGTCCCAGCAGGTCTGTGCCCTTACCTTCCTCATTCAGATCTGTTCTTTTGCCTTTTCTTTCCTTTCCTCCTACCTTGTTAATTTATTTTATATTTTATTTTTTTTTTAAAAATTTTTATTACCCCATTGCTCTAGATTTAAACAAAGCCAAAAAAAAAAAAAAAAAAAAAAAAAAAAAAAAAAAAAAAAGCCTTATGCTGGGTAAGTTTTTCCAAAAGTGAGCTGAATTGCTAACTCAAAAGTAATTTCTTAGTTGTGTAAAATCATAGCCAGATGACTCAAGCTGGAAGAGAACTTTACAACTAAAAATTAATGCTGAATTAAGAAGACCAAAGCATTTGATAATAGTCCAGCTCTAAACAGATTGATGGATGCAAACTTCCTTTTAAATTTGTGCTTTGCTGTTACCATAGTGACTTGTAAAGCGTGTTGAAAGCCACATAATTGCCAGCAGGACAACTCTCAAGTTACGAAGGTATGTTAGAAATATTCCCCTCCTTATGTGTGGAATGCTATGATTTTCCAATATATACAAGTTTAGGATGGTTTTATTTGAATGAGGAGAGTGTGGTGATAAACGTATTCCTTCCATCAGGTCACACCTGGTTTGCGAATATAGCTCAGTCACTGCATGTGAAATGCTAATTGTGACTTTGACCACTTAACTGAAGAGAGGCTGTTAAAAATAGAATAAGTTTTCAATATGCTCAACTTATGTTTCCTATGTGCTATAACTATTTTGGGGGGGATCCATGCTAACCATATGCTTGCCTACCCTCAATTTGCAGAAACTATACTCCTATCTACCACTGGCCTTTTTATAAGATTGGGGCCTTAGCAGAAATTCTACCTTTTTAAAAGTTATAGTTGTGAGTCAGAAAGATATTCATACATTGTAAGAGCAAGAGAGTACTTGAAAGTGTGTTCACATTGAATAATAGTGTTTCAAGGTGGCCATTCACGGAGAACTCAGCCATTTTTTGTATGTTTATTAATCCACTGGTTTAACCTAATTGAGAAGTCTTAAATTTTATGTCTAAACATCACATCATTATTATTTTCCCAAATGAGTTAATAACTGTCATCTGACATGGAAATAATTGCTATATTCTGACGCTTTTGCTTTTGAATTATCTTTAAAGCCAGGAGGATACAGTTCTCTGAAAGCACAGTGTAGAAAAGGCACTCTATGTGGCAGGTGCCCATGGATGGCTAACATGGCTTGATTCTTGGCATTTATTCTGTACTAACCTGTGTGTATTAATTTCAATAGAGAAGACTGAAACATTTTCTATTTTTCATTTTTTATATGGTTGATTGGACATAATAGGTATATCCTAAAGTACCTTTAAAGCAATATTTAGAGTATCTAATAAACAGTTAGAAGTAAAAAAATAAAAAATGCCCATAGGCATCAATTAATAGTTTATTCCTAGTTGGAACAGACATGTATACTCCATAAGAACAACCACAGAGAAAATGAACTATAAGAGCCATATAAGAGCCAAACACCCAACATAATAGATAATATCAAAAAGGAACATTGGGCGGGGTCTGTGGCTCAAGGAGTAGGGCTCTGGCCCCACATACCGGAGGTGGTGGGTTCAAACCCGGCCCCGGCCAAAAACTCAACAACAACAAAAAACAAAGGAACATTAACAACAGGTAACTATTTGATAAATACCTTCTTTGTGCTCATCACTGTGCTTCAAATAAATCCCAATTTTGAAAGGTAAATTTAAAAGGCAGCTTTGGTTTCTTTTTTCTCATTATAAAATAACACATTCTATTTGAGAAAATTTGAAAAGTTTAGAAAGTATAATAAAGGGAAATAAACACTGGTAACATAGTGTAACCACTTATTCATTTATAAAAATATGTTGAATACCTATGGCTTGGACAGTAACTTTGGACATTGGAGATAGTGCAACAAGTACAATAGATGAGGAATCCCTACTCAGATGAAGTTTATAATCTAGCAGGGAAAACAGATAATGAAGAACACACTAATCAATATATAGGCTGATTTCAGGCACTAAAGTACTTCAAGAGAAAGTAAGAACAGAAGCAGTTCTTCCACTGACGCTGGGGAGCTTTTAAAAAGTGCTAGTGGTCCGGAGTGCATCCCTAGAGATTCTCATTTACTTGGTATGGGCAGTGCCAGGCTGCTCTCATTTTTGAATAACACCCAGGTAACTCTAATGAGCAGAGAGTGGTGGGAAGTGCCACATGGGAGTAGACAAGCCCCGGTTCTTAGGGACACTTTCTCTAAGGAAGGGAGAGCAGAGCAGCCTCTTGCTAAGGTGCACATAGTGGGAAGGATTCCGGGCAGGGAACTCTGAGCACATGGCTCCAGTGGTGAGCTTGTGCTTGCTGGTTCTGGGAACAGACAAGGGGACACATAGTATGACTGGTGGCCAGGGAGTGAGGGAGAGAAGTAGGAGATACTTGGAGGCCTTGGTAAAAATTTGGGATTTAATTAAGTGTAATGGGAATCAGTTTGTGGGTTTGGAGCAGAAGAGCAGTACTACTGGCATTTAGAGATGACATTAATGTTTGTATACTTTATCTCCCTAAATATTTGAGAAAATGTACTTTTTATAATTTTGTATCTAGTATTATCCACCTCTAAGATGAGTAATTCTCATTTCTTATGTATGTGATGTACACTATTTAGTCATCGCATTTTGGGGGTGACAGAATGAGTTGTACCCTATGATGCTTAGCATAAGTGAGATTGATACACAATAATCTCCATAGTTTGGAGTGTGTCTTTAGGCAGTGGTTTCACGCTTCCACCTGGAGCAACATTGTATCCTTCTTCCCCACGCACCCACACTTCCTTTAGCACCTGATGCATTTGGCAATATCTGAGGACATTCTGGATTGGCATGACCGGTAGAGTGGGAAATCGTTACTGGCATCTAGTGGGTACAGGCCAAGACTGCTGCTAAACACTCTACAATGCACGCGATAGCCTCCCACAGTGAAGAATCATTCAGCCCCAAATGGCAACGGTGCCATTGTCGAGACACCCTGCCCTAGCCTGAAATAGTAGAAATGTAACAACCGGATCAATGGCACTCAATTTTTATCATCATGATGATAATTGGGAAGGTGTGTTAAAACACAGCTTGCTGGGTTCCCCGAGATTCCTGATTCAGTGAGTCTAGTGAGTCTTGATAAACTGCCTTCTTTACAAGTTCCCCAAAGCTAGTGAGGCTGGCAGTCAGGACCACAGCTTAGAATTAGCCCTGGAGCCTGAAGTTACCACTCTTCTCTCCTTGACAGCCCTAACTGGTGGGAGGGCCTCTTAGTCCTGTTAGCATTCTTATCATTCAGGATCATTCTTTTTAAAATAATTTCGGTAGGTGAAAGATGGTTTGTCATTCTTTCAAATTAAGCTTCTTTGAATTTAGAAAATGGAGAAGTTAAAAAAAGGAAATAAGTAGTCATGTATTTTTCCTTCTGTGAATAGATTCTGCCCCCTTTCCTACAAAAACATGTATAATTTTGTGCTTATTTATGTAATCCATTTTATTTATTTTGTATGGCAAAACTAATGCATCGTCTTTGAAAAAGAATGCACTACTCAGAAATATCTAAAGAAAAAGTAAAAACCTCTCCTGATTCCTAGTCAAACTCCTTTATAACTATAATTAACAGATGGGTGTTCCTTCTGGATGTTTTTCTAGCCATCTATCTATCCATCTACCTATCTTATATACATATATATACACACACACACACACATACACACACACATATATATGTATATATAATTTTTTCTTTTTTAAAAAGATGAAATAAGAAAATACATAATGTGCTAAAATTTGCTTTTTTCCTCCTTAACTATACATCATGGGCATCTTTCCAAGTCAGTACATATAAAAATACCTCATTCTTTTTAAAAAGTTGTTACATTTTATAGTATGGAAATACCTTAATTTATTTAACCATTCCCCTGCTGGTGGGCTTTTAGCTTGCTTCTAATTCTTTACTATGACAGACAATGCTAAGATAAGTATCCTTTTATATATGCATTTCTAGGTTTTAAATGTGTTAAGAGTAACTTTTCGTTATTTTTGTTCACATATATTCTCTCAGTTCTTATATTCCTTAATTTTATTTTCTTAAGTGCTCATATAGTCATATATAGTACTTTATCTTTTAAAATGTTTACCAATATTTTTATTATTAAAAGATTTATCCATTTAAAGAGAGCAGATAAATATTATCAGCATGATTTCATTTTTAAACATACCCTATAATTCCTCTTAAATATGTTTTCATGTTGGAACTACAATGGTGATTTAAATTTATTTTTTTTCCAAATGCAGGCTAATTTCCCCAGTGGCATTTGTTGTATAGCCCACCATTCTCTATTGATTTGTGATGCTGCCTTTTTCATGCAGCGTCCTAACTCAGCCATACACACTCTGGCACTCCTGTGCTGATAATCCCAGCATGTATTCTGAACTGGTACTTTTCTGTTTAAATCCCTGTAACTTTATTATGTATTAGGAATATTTCTCCTCTTATTTTTTCCCTTTCTTTCAAAACTAAGAGAAAATTTTCAGATGAACTTTTTCAGATGATCAAAATTAGCCTGAGAAAGATTAAATAATTTGATCAAAGCCACATAGCAAGTAAGTGGCAGAGCCTAGATGAAGACCAAGATCTTTATCATTCTAGTATGTGGATATAGTTTCTGCGATTAACTAAAATTCAAAAGTCCTGAGTTGGAAATCAAGGGGCTTCTATTTTTTTTTGTTTGTTTGTTTCAGGTTAATTGAGGGTACAAAGAATTAGGTTACACTGTTTGCATTTGTTAGGTAAAGTCCCTTTTATAATTGTGTCCCACTCCCAAGAGATATGCCCCTCACTTAAAGTTGTGCCTCAACGGGCTTGTTTATGGTGACGAGCTGAGAGCTGAGAGTGGAGGAAGACTTGGCAGAGAGGTGAGTCAGAGTCAGCAAGTAGACTGGAGTGAGAGATTTCAATTTTTTTTAATCACATAATTCACATCCAAGGACTTATCTACACAGATGAGAAAGGTGTTCAGAGGGAAGAAAAACCAAATTAATATGTTTTAAGAAATTAAACTGTCACATTATTCTCCCGATTCACACAGTTTTTAAAACTTCTGAAAGGGTTCATTTTTCACTGTGAATGTAAATGCTCTAATAGTGAAATGATGGAGAATTTCAGTATGGTTTCCCTTAGGTGTTTTCCCTCAAGTTAAAATGATTTTCAGCAGCAAAAGAAGTCTTAATTTTTATCCCCTGAACTCTACTGATATACCAATAACCACTGATAATATCAATGTCCTGGGAAGACACTGCTCTGCTTTTAGGGAAGAAAGGCTAGAAAATATATTACGCATTGGTAGCATTTTTAGGAAAAAAAATTGTGAGACTGTCATTATTCTCTTCTTGAATTTTTGCAATAAAGCTGTTAGAAAACTAGTATGTGTTGGTAAAATTTTATGCAGAATACTGGATGGTGTGCATGGATCAGCATTAATTAAGTCAGGCAGAATAATGCACATAATTATAAGATATTAGTGGAAAATACAGAACTTAAATATTTGCCTGGTGACGTTAACTAAACATAAAAGAAATACTTTCAGTATGCAGAGTCAGAATTCCTCAACTTCTCTTTCATTTGTCATATGGGTGAAGAGAAGAGTCACTTCATATCTCATTAAGGGTGGCTATATCTTAGCCTGTTTTCTTAAAAATTGTCTCTTTGTTTAAAAGGTCCCAGAAGAGCTAAAAGAGAATTGGTTGCAATTTGGGAATCATCATTCAATTATCCATGCTTAATTTTTCCTTTTGAAGAAAAATAAATCTTAGATACTTTCTATAGTGACTTGACTATTTAAAAATTTTGTAAAAACTTGAGACAAGTTCTATCTATGTTGCTTAGGCTGGTCTTGAACTCCCGAGCTTAAGTGATGCTCTCATCTCAGCCTCCTGAGTAGGAGGGGTTGCAAGTGTGCACCATTGGGCCTGGGGCAGTGGACACCGCAAAGCCGGGGAGCACAAGGTAAACGTACCCAGCAGTGTGACTCCTCAGGGGAGGAGTCAGGAACTGAAGGTATTTGGTTTGTAGAAAAGAATAGGTAGGGAAACCAGAGATGCCTGACTGCAAAAAGCAAACTTTCCTTTTATAATTCAGTTAAAGGAATTGGCCCAGAGACCCATTTACCTTCATAGGAAGAATTAATGTTGTGAAAATGGAAAAGTCTACTTCAAAACAGTAATGATTCATATTTACCATAGAAAATTTAGAAAATGCAGACAAGTCAAAAGAAGAAAATAAAAATCACTCATAATCCTACCATGTAAGATATGGGATAGATTTTTTTCCCCCTATATATACTGGAAAAGTACTGAGAGCATCTATCAAGGTTGCTAAATACTTTATACAGAAAAAGCCCATCAGGAGAAATATTCCAGGAGGCTATTTCAGATTCCTCTATTGGAGGGCAGGATGAATGACCTTTCAAGTGTGCTTTGGGCTCCTGAAGTAATAACAGAAGAATTCTGGGAAAGACAAAGCATCACTTGCAATGAGATGGGATAATGTATAATAACTAGACTTCTTCTCCACCCTTCTTTGTTGTACTTCTTGCCTTTCCCCAAGAGCCAGTCTGCAGCATTGATGGCCTCAGCAGAGGGGTGATACAGCAGAAAAGCAGAGAAAGCGCTTTTGATTACTGCGAGGCAGGGCATTTGAATTGCAAAGGACTATGCTTTTGAGTTTCAAAAACCTAAGTGCCAAAGGCTTCAGAGCTGCAGCCGGCTATGGCCTAATCAGTAAACTAGAAGGTAGAGGAAGAACCAGGCGGTCCTGTTGCTTGACTAGAGGAAGCTTTTCTGGACTATGGGAGGGAGAGTGACAGAGAGCTGAGATTTTGTTGAGGTCCCATTGAAGTGGTCCAGTCCTGAGTCCTTCCCACTCCTCTTTCTTGGGTGGTCAGGCTTTATTTAGAGGGTCTGAGGATCCTGAGATCAGACAAACTCATGTTCTTCTCCCTGGGGGAACCTAGTAATATGGCAAGATTCCAGAGCTGCCCAGGCCCAGGATACTGGGAATAGTTAGATAGAAAGTTCTGCCTGCTGTATTGAGGAGAAGGTGAGCTGCAGTAGCTTCATGTACTACTCTGAATAGTGAGTGAGATCCAGACCTGGGGTTGGAAGTCGGGGACGGGGACGATGACTGAAAATCAGCGGGAATGAAGACTGGTCTGCAGATACGGCAGGAGCCAGACTCTTCCCTTCCTGCCCTGATAATATGCTTTAGTATCATTCTTCAGTAGAATGCAAATGCCTTAAGCACAAAAACTCTGTTTTTGCTTTGAGCTGTCTCATTGGACCAAGAATAGTGTGTGGATCATAAGTACATGCTCAGTAAACACATGGGTCATTATGAAAGTTTTGAGATACACAAAAATGAAGAAACATAACATCTACATGGACAGAAGGAAAGGAAGCCTTCCCAGCAACCCCAATAAGCTGAGCAAGTTGAAACCAGCATGGGGTGAAGCAGAAAGCTGACTGTGTTTCTGGAAGTGAAATGATGGACCACAACACAGTCTGTCTCAAAACGTTCATAATGACCCACGTATATGTTGAAATGCACAAAGGGTGCTCTTTCTACCTCAAATGCTCAGGCTGTACCTAGCCCTCCAGAATTAGAAACAACCTCAGGAAAAGTCTAGAAGATAGTCTGAATTGACTAAATTCAAGCCATTTAGAACAGGCTTTAAAGAGAAATTAAGTTACAATCATAGCATAAGAATTACATTTCTCGCACATCTGAGTTTCATATCTACTCTGAGAGGGTAAGAACATGAAGGCAGAGATGAAGAGCACTATTGCATCCTGAAGCCTGTTATCAGCTGGTGCCTTTGCTTCTCATCCACTATCTGACAGTGAGTTTCCAACATGTGCCCCATTTGAACGAAACTGGTAACAGGAGTTTAGAATAGAGAACAATTTTTATTTGGCTTATATCATAGATGGTATAAAGATAATGACACTATTTTGGGGGGATGGGCATCAAAAATTTGAACATCAAATTCTATTTTTGGTAAAATCCTCAATCCATCTTCAGAAATATAAATACTTTCAAAGATATACAATACTTTGCTTAAGGAAAGAACATTATTTTGGCTTTTACATGTATATATGTGTTATCTGCATTGTATTGGAAGAATAAATTATTGTGCCAGTTTCTGCCTATGTCCTGTAAATATAAATGTAGGGCTAACTCATTATTCTAGAGGCCAGCACATTCCATGTTATAAGAAATTCTACAACATAAAATGTCTCATGTTTTAGGGACCACTACCAATCATTTATGAAGCCTTTTAAAAGAGGTTAAGTCTCCAATTTGATAATGAGAGTGGCTGCTTTGGATGTAGAGATAGGCTGGTCAGGTCCCCTTTCAAGGAAGGACATCATGCTTAGTTGCAGGGTTAGCAGATAGCCTTTCCCTGTCTTCTCCGGGGCTTGCCTCAGTGGCAGAGAGCTGCTTTGCTGGAGGACACAGCTCCCACAGTCAGTGTAAAGGCCGGACCATGCCTGTTCACTGTGGAACAACTTAGACTGGCCCCACGTGCTCCAAAGCTCCCTGTGGCATCAGTGGAGGCTTTACTGGGTCTGCACCTCAGTTCAATTTCTTCCTCTTTCCAAGCCCATTGCGACCTCCTCTTTCCAGAGGTTGAGACTCAATAATACCCTGTATGTCCAGCTCTGTTTCAGGGTCTCCTCAGGTTCTAGAAGTGGCCCATGAAAACCAGCCATATGATGGGGATTTAGAGCTGGGTCGCATGCTGCCTGGTTGGCAAGGAGGAGTCTGTCAGTAATGGCAGCAAAGTTCCCATCCAATTGTTAAAGCTCTAACTGGTGGTCAGTTGGGATGTTCTCCCTGTCCGGGAGAGGAGGAGGTGTAACGTATAAGGCACTTAAAAATAATAGCAGAAAGTTGTAGGTAGGAACTACCAGGTCAATGATATTGAAGAGCTCTTGCTAAACAAAAAAGATATGTGATTATAGGGGACTTTACTCTTTTAAATGCAGGTTAACTGTAAGAGAGCCCATCACTGAACCAGGCTCACTGACAGCGATGAAGATGGTAAGACACTGAAGTGATAGGAGCTGGGTAATTGGGGCTTATCTGCTGGAAGCCAGGAGGTGCAATTTTAATAATAACCAGCAGGGCCAAGGGGCAGCCATGGAGACCTGGTGCACAGAGCCTGTGAAGATTGTCACTAGAACACGGCATCCTCAGAGGCAAAGTAAATGGGCAGATGCTGAGGGTGCTCTGCTCATATCACTGCATTAGGATGGTACCTCTTACCTCTGTGTTATAAACCACTGCTTCCAGGCATGTGGGGCTTCTTGGGTCCAGGGACTAGCAGGTAAGGACCCGAGTCACCGTGTAGACAGGTGTGATTAACCCTGACCACACAGAGGAGGGAGAGTTGCTGTTACATCACTGGGACAGGGAGTAACATGTGTGGCACCCACATGTTCCAGATGGGGCTTCCACTTCTCTCTTGCTCACTGGTGATAGTTAATGGACAGGGCAGAAATCTTTGAGATGATGAGGTGAACAGGAGCTCGGACCATCATAGAAGGAGCTCTGCACTAGATCAGCCACTGCGATCAGCCACTGAGAAGGAGCAGAATCTGGAAAGGACAGTAGGAGAAGGAGACCAGGAGCTGAGCTCAGCCCAGCTGCAGCTGCAGGGCTGGGAGCTCATCCTTCAAAAGCTTCCCCTTAAAAGGTACTTCTCAGAGATAGCACACACTGATTGCAGCCGAGAGTATATTGAAGCCAGGTCATCCTGGTCCACCTGGAGACAACTGCGATGGGCCCTAGACATCCTAGAGTTCCTGTGGGTGTCCAGGCTTTTTTGTTGGGTCCACGTCAGAGTTTGACTTCTCTTTCTCCCCCAACCTGCTCTCTCTCTCCTTCTGTTAGTGTTGATAGATAACTGGTGCCATGCTAAACCTGAGACAGCAGCCATGAGCTCTGGGGAATCCGAGGAGTTACCATAGAAAGGAAACCAGTTTGTGAAGAAGACACAGCTTAGGTCTGCCCAGCCCTGTGCGCGTGAATCATTCCCTTCCACTTGGAGTTCATGCTTAGTCATCAGTAAAACTGGGGTAACCGTACTGCTTTCTATTTTCCACAATGGTTCTGGTCATTCTAGGGCAGAGATTCTCAGTTCAGCCTACACATCAATATCATCTGTGGAACATTCTAAACTGTTCAGGGCTGGGACTCATCCACAGAGAGTCTATTGCAAATGCCCTGCAGGAGCCCTGGGTATGTTTTAAAAGCTCCACATGGGGTTCTGTTGTACCCGGGGAGAGAACCACTGCTCTAGGGAAAGCTGCAAGCTGGACTCTCAGAATCTTCATGTACTGATCGGGTGGTCTCAGGCCTCAGCAGTTCTCTGAGCCTCAGATTCCTCATTTACAAAGTGAATTTAATGGCAAAAGTGATCTCATGGGTTGTTTAGAAGATTAAATGAAAAGAATATGTGAAAAGCCTTTGCAAACTATAGAAACGTTAAGTTTTGTTATCCCTGATTTCCTTTGCTTCTGTCAATTGTTATTTTATAAACAAGGAGAGGAGAGTAGGACTCACTGGTTTTCCATTCCGGCCAGAGCTTTAAAAAGGGAAAAGCACAGCACAGAGATTCTGATGTGGTAGTTCAGGTTGAGGCCCAGGACTTTGAGTTTCTAAAAACCTTCACAGCTGAACCTCATGTGCAGCCAAGCTTAGGGTCATTTCTTGGTTAAATGATCTGTCCGAAGTTCATAGAACTAACACAAAGAACAAGGACTCAATTCTGGACCTTTCCTGACTCCTCTGGAGTTTTATCTCCTATTATCCAGGCTGAGTTTCTATCCTTATACATACTTCTTATCATAATATTATATATGTTAGTCATAAAATATAATAATAGAGATAAAAGAGATTTTAAATTTAAAACATTATATAAATATAATGTGCTCTGATTATTAAATGTTAAAATAATTACCCCTGTCCCATTAGAGCTAAATCATATGATTTGTGTGCTTTTTAGTAAGGAAGGGGTGAAACTCTCTAGGTAACATAAGCTATATATCTAAGATTACAGGAACCAAGCGTAAATTAAACAATGTGACACCAAGGAGGAGCTAATGTAAGCAAGCAGCAAATGAAACATTTAAGCGAGTTCAAAATAGAGTAATGTACTGTTACCTACTGTTGGCCTGTCTTGAACACGCTGACTTCACACAGAATCATGAGAGAAGGGGAGGGAATAGAGACAAGGGAAGGATGAACAGAGACATGAGACCGTTTCAGTGGGATTAGGGCCAGGCCATTCATATTTCTCACGTAGCCTGCACACTTATTGGAGGATGTGACCTTTAAATGTTTGTTATTTGCAAAAAGACGCATATTCTAGAAGCCAGGTGCCAGCTCGCGGAGTCGTCTGTCCTGCCCGCTCTTCAGTTAGAGGCGACTGCAGGGACGGTACAAACTGTAGCTGAGCTAACATGTTACTTATCTTTCACATTTCCAGACTTTAGGGTAAGCTCTCTTTGACAGCTCCGTGATTTCTTTAACACAGCAAATCTTTAATCAGTCTAGATATGTTAAAATGTGATTTTTTACAGTGAATTGACCTGAGTTGAGTACTTGAGTTGAAATGTGTATTTTTTTCCCCCTCTCAAAAGCTGACTTGTAGGGGAAAATAATCAGATATTCTATGATATACTTTGCCTTAGTGACAAGATGTTTTGGGGGAAATCATCCAAGCTTGAAATAAAATCTTTATTGAAAGTAATTCTACATTCATGCCAGTCAGATACATTGTCGGATTAGACCAGATATCCCAGGGGAAAACTACAGTATATGCACCAGGCAGAGTTGATTATTTGGACCTCCTGTCAGTTTTTAACTTCCTGACAATGGCTGAAGCATTCACGGCTGCTATTTTCATCTGTATTTTGAGAGAAAGTTAATATACTTTACCTTAACTACACCAAATGTACTGGAAAATAACCCAGTAATAAGATATACCCCGCCTACCAAGTGATATCTGTGTGTAGAGAGCATTTAAACGTGCATTTGAGAGAAATAAATAGAAGCAGTAAATGACTGAAAGATATTGTGATTATTTTTTCTGCTTGAACTTTAAAATTTTCTTGGCAAAGCCTCCTGTGTGCTGCCTTAAAACCAGTGTGTATACATAATCATGGGGCCAAGGAAGCGGCTTTCATTGCAAATTCCCTTCAAATGGCAGAGTGGCCTTTTTTCTTTTCTATTAGACTAATTCAGTTATCAGGGTTATTTGGTGTCAAAAAGAAAGACACAGGTGTGCCAGGTGACATTTGTTTCCATTTAGAGAATCAACAACAGCTTAGGATGTCACTTTTGAAAAGGTTACAGAATTGCTTTTTGGACATAATTAACAGTGTAACCAAAGATGAGAGAAACAAGGCATAATTTCAAATGTGGAATTATGTTCTGATTCCTTGTGAAGACGACATAGCATTGTGGTTGCAAAGGAAAGGAAAGACATTACCTTCAAGAGATGTTTGATAATAACCACATTCATTTGAAAATCCATAACTTAATTTCACAATTCTGATCTTTTGGTTGCATATGCTATAATTAACTGCTCTCGTATCACCAAAGAACAGAAGCAAGAAGGTTAAATGGCCTTTGACTCAAGTCAAGTTTAAGGACAGAAATGATAATTTAGTATCATGTTGCAGGAGATCAAAACATATGCCCCCAGAGGAAAAAAATTTCTCCAGCTAAAAACAACTGGATTTCCTACCTGAGAAATGAGTTGGTTGAAAAATTAAAACTTGGCTCGGC
>CAUYQV010061869.1:0-10453 GCA_963574575.1 Galagoides demidoff
GAAATTTCTCTTCAAGTCCCTTGCCCACCCTGAGATGGGATCACTTGTTTTCTTCTTGCTAATACGTTTAAGTTCTCTATGGATTCTGGTTATTAAACCTTTGTCAGAGACATAGCCTGCGAAAATCTTCTCCCATTCTCATATGTACTCTTAAAGAGACAGTCAGGGATGGCTGGTAACAATATACATTTTCCTGTAGTTTTCTTATCATGAGATTGGAGAGGTTACAATGTCCCCCTGTAATTGGTGTTTCTAAATTATTATTATTATGATTATTATTTAAGAGAGGGTCTTGCTCTGTTGTCCAGGCTAGAAGTGCAGTGGCATTATTATGGCTCACTGCAAGCAACCTCAAGCTCCTAGGCTCAAATGATCCTCCTGCTTCAGCTGCCTGAGTAGCTGAGAATACAGGTATGCACCACCACACCCTGCTGATTTTTCTTTTCCTTTCTTTTCTTTTTTTTGATAGAGATGGGGTCTTGCTATGTTGCTCAGACTAGTAGCAAATTCTTGGCCTCAAGCAATCCTGTGTTGGCTTCCTAAAGTACTAGGATTATAGATGTGAGCTACTACACCTAGCCCCAAATATTTTTAACTTTAGACATTCAAAATCCATTCTGTCAAAAAATACTTAAAATGTCTTCTTCATTATTGGGTTCTATATAAGAATTCATTTGAAAATCATTTCCACTTCTTTAAAAGTTTGAAACCATCACTTAGAAAACTTTTTTTTCCACTATAAAAGTGCCACATTCTTATCTAAAATATTTAGAACATTGCAAAGACTTTGAAACACGCCAATAATCTTAACTATACACACCACTGTGGGGGTCCAGTAACTATTTTTCTTTTTCTTTTTTTGGCCAGCGCTGGGTTTGAACCCACCACCTCTGGTATATGGGGCCAGCGCCCTATTTCTTTGAGCCACAGGTGCTGCCCAATTATTTTTCTTTTTTGGAAGTTTTCTCCCTGTATATGTTTTTAAAAACATTTTGATAATTATATTGCTCATGCAATCTTGTCATGCCTTAATATTACATATATTTTCCATAATGTTATCACCTTTGGTAAATAAGGTTAAAAACATTTTTTTGCCCAAGTAATTTTTTACATTACTTTTGTTATTATGAGTAATATAAAATGAAAATATCAGGTTTCTTCCTTATTACTTCCCAGTTGTTTCCAGCATATGAAAGTATGTTCATATATAATGTAATATTTCCACACACTATGTTACTGATCTTTGTGTGCACACATACTCTGAAAAAATCATGTATCTTTCCTTAATAAAATGTCTCCATGGTTTCTTTTGCATGTCAGTCTATATAGACACGTCTCATTTGTTTCAGTAGCTCAGTTGCATTCTGTTGTGCTGATATCACACATATTAATTCGGTATAGGGAGTGTGTGGTCCTCTACTGAGGAGCATTGAAATTATTTCTGTTTTCTTGTAATTATAAAATGTGGATACCAAGGTAACTGCCAACTCTGTGATACCTTTGTGTGGATGGAAAAATAAAACTTTGGAGAAGGATGTCAGCCCTAGGCCCCTCTGGGCCCACCTTCTCCACCTCTGTCTGCTCCTTAGGAAGCTGGTCTGCATGTGGGCCACAGAGATGTCCTGAGCTCTTCCCCCACTAGTCCAGCTTTCCATTGGGTTCAACCAATGGAAGCAACTGCAGGAAATCAGGAAGAGGAAGTCAGGAGAGGTTGTCTTATTCATTCCCCAGGCTCTCTTCCGGGCCGCTCCTGGAGGCTGCCTTCCTCCGGTAACCTTCCTTTCTCTCTCAGGATCCTGCCCCTGCTCTGATGTCGATTCCTTTCATTGCCTTTCTAGTCCTAGGACACTGCATTATCCACTCTAATTTCTCTGCACCTTGTCCTACCTTTGTAAATAGTCTATTTAACAAAGTCCGCTTAAATTACCCAGTTTGAATATGTCATCAATTTCCTGCCTGGACCCCTGAAAGATGTAGTCCACATCGGGATGTTTGGCTTGATGACTGAAATTTGTGCTAGAATTCACCCCTTCCATCCAGGCCCTCCAGAACACCATTCCCTGACCCCTGCTCAGAGTGTCCTGTATAAGACACAGCCTGGACAGGAAGTGGCAGCCTTGGATGTAGCCAGAACGAAGGGGGAGTGTGTGAGAGTTCCATTAGATCATTACTCACAATGGGGTTGTTTATAGGCCTTTGAACTTTGAAAGAATTTGCCAAATGGCTACCAAAAAGCCACAATTTACATTCTCACTGCACTTTTGCCAACCGTAGGTTAGAAACCTTTAGCATTTTGCTGTTTTTAGAGGTATAAATGGTATTTCAGGTTTCTCTTTGACATTTCATTTTTTGAATTATGGATTCAGCCAGGTATCTTTGCACATATTTCTTGATATTTATATACCCTCAGTCCATTTTTCTATTAAATTAAATTTTCCACATTTATTTAAAGGTACTATTTTTATATTAAGGAAATAAGCTCATTGTCCTACGTGTAGCAAATATTCCAATTTTTCATTCCATATGGATGTTTACGTTTTTAGGTAGAAAAATGATGTAAAGTGTTTATTTTATTATCCCATCTGGGTTTTGTGTCAAGTTAAGAAAAACCCTTCTCACTCCAAAATAATAATTGTTAAAAACCCCATATCCACCTCTAGTATGTATTATTCTCTTACATGTAGAGTCTTGGTTCATCACGAATTAATTTGTTCATGGAATAGGTAGTACCCAGATGTTTGTTTGTTTTTTTAAGATGGCTAGCTCATTATTTGGAGATATGATTTGGCAATGGCATGATAATTAATGGAGCTTTTTGTCCTTCATGTGGAATGCTATCTTTATTATACACTAAATTATCAAAGCCATTTGTGTTTATTTCTAGACTTTCCATTTTCTTCCAATGATTTTCCTATCCATGGGTGATAGGTAAATCTGGAAGATGGCTCCACTGATCCCTGCCTCCTGCTGTTCCCACCTGGGAGTCCCCTCACCTTGAATGTGGGCCGGATCTTGTGACTTGCTTCTGACAAACAGAATATGGCAAAAGTGATGGCGTATCACTTCTACGATCAACAAAAACTACAGCCCCTGTCTTACCACAGCCCGTGTCTCTGGCTCTCCCTGTCATCCTATTGCTTCCTTGCTCTGATAAAGCCATGTGCCCTGCTGTGAGTTACCCTGTGGAGAGGTTGGGGCGGGAAGCAAGGGAGATCTTTAGGCAACAGCTTGGGAGGAGGAGAGGCCATCAGTGCAACAGCTGCATGGACCTGACTCCTTCCAACGACCAAGTGAGTGGGCTTGGAAGCAGGTGCTTTCCTCATTGAGCCCCGTAGATACTTTGCTGAGACTGACTGCAGCCTTGTATGAGACACCCAGGGTCAGAGACCGGGGCCAGCACACACCCAGCCTCCTGGCCAGGGCACTGTGAGATAAGAGGTGGTTGGTGTTTTAAGCCAGTACATTTTGGGAGAGCCGTATGCAGCAACAGATGACAAACACGCTCTTCCTGCCACAAAATGTTTTAGTTCCTGTAGTTTTATGACACGTTTTTAATATTTGGTGAAATCCGTCCTTTCTCATTTTATTTTCTCCAGATTTTTCTCCTGGTGTGGTTTACCTTCCAAGTGAACTAAATTTGTGGTGTAATCTTGTCAAATACTCCTGCAGTTTTATTGCCTTTTTAATTTAATTTTTGGAAGTTGAATTGATAATTTAAGAGTTTTGAGTATGTCTATGTAGGAAGGTCTACTTAATTCCTTGCTTATGTCTCCTCAGAAAAGTTGTAATGCTTTCTTCTTCTTTGCCCTGTGTGTTAACTATTAAGATGGTTTTTAATTATTCAAGTTCATTATTGAGTTTGCCGCTGGCTTTTGATGTGATTAAATATAAGAATTAATCTTTTGATGTGTATCAGGAATGGATATTGTATTTTACATTATTTCTTTATTGAATTTGTTGAGACATCAACCTGATTTTTCTTATGTGAACTAGTAACATCACAAGTTATGCAATGAATTCCCTAACACGCAGCAACAAAATTAATGATGACTGTATTAAATATTTCATCAAGTGAAAGGAGCTTTTGCTTTTATCCAGACCTCTTCAATGTGCATTTTTAGAGATAGAACTTTATCCCTTTTTTAAAATTTCAAATTAATATGAGGGAAAAGAATTAGGTTACATTGTTCTCACTCGTTCAAGCTGTAATCCTCTGTTGATAATAAAGGGGAACACATGGAAATTTCTGTATCTTAGGCACTCTAACACCTTTATATTTTAAAACAATTATAATAACCTTATAATATAGATATATTATTATGTCCATTTTATAGATGAGGCATCGAGAGGTTAAATAACTTACCAAGTAAGTGACAGATGAAGGTACAAACCAGGCAGGCAGCGGCCGCAGCTCCCATCAGGACGTGAAACAAACTTTCCATCACTCCAAAGAGTGTCTTCCAGCCTCTGTGCAATCAATTCCCTATTCTACAAGGCTTAGGTGACCAGTGATTGTTTTTCACTATAGATTTGTTTTCCTGGACATTCACCTAAATAAACTTGCATAATATGTATTTTTTCACATCTAGCTTCTTTTGCTTAGCATAAAGTTTTTCAGATTCACCCATGTTTTTCTTTATATCAATAGTGTATCCGTTTTCATTGTTAAGCAGCATCCAGGGCAGATATTGACCACAGTTTATTTATTCATTTATCTATTCATGGACATTCTATGAAGAATACAGCTGCTGTGAACACTCGTTCCACATGTTTTGGAGACACAGAGGTCTTTTAGGCTGTGGGTGTTGTATCCCAGGAGCAGTGACGTCTCCTGTTCCTCCTCCCTCCCAGCCCAGCCTCCCCCACGGTGTGTACGCAGACCCCACTGGGTGTAGTTGCAATTGCCCCTTTGATCCCTCACTGGGGCCTGATGTTTAGGGGAGAGTCAGGTCCCCTTCACATGGGCTGTGGTTCTTCCCACACCCTTGACTGAAATTGTTGTGGCCTATCATTTCTTCTAGTCAATGTTTTCTCATGTTCCTAATCCTTTCTTTTGTTCTACCACACTGTTCTCTGCTACCAGCATACTTGAAAATTTCACTATGTCATTTGTAATGTTTGCCTATTTGAAAGAAAGATTCACTGCTTATTTTCTAGATAATCCACACCTATGAAAACTGGAATAACTTAAAATGCTGGAACTGGCTCCTATTTTATTTTCCTTTTTCTTTCTTTCTTTCTGAGACAGATACTCATTCTGTCACCCTAGGTAGTGTGCCATGGCATCATCATAGCTCAAGGCAGTGTCAAACTCCTGGGCTCAAGTAACCTCTTGCCTTAGCTGCCCAAGCAGCTGGGACTGCAGGCATGCACCACCATGCCTGGCTAATTTTTCCTTTAGTAGAGATGGGGTTTTACTTTTGCTCAGGCTGGTCTCAAATTCCTGAGCTCAAGCAATCCACCTGTGTCAGCCTCCCAGTGTTCTAGGACTACAGGTATGAGACACTTCATTTGGCCAATTGGCTACCAAATATGCATGAGTTCTTTTAAATAAAGTCCAAGCACAACTACAAGAGGGACTCTGCCTAGCAAATACTAACATTGTAACCTAGTTGTTTGTACTCTTACATTAATCTAAATTAAAAATAAGTAAATAAAGAAGATCCAAGTACGGACTCTTAGCCTCCTTTAAGTGTACATAGCATGTTGTCCTAAATTGGCTCGGACATCTGTGATCTGCAAGTCTTTGAATTAGCAGCTGTGGCTTGAGGAAAGTAACCTGCTACTTGCCTTCAGCAGACAGGAAAGAGGCATATTGCTGCCGATAAGCAGGAGCTGGTGCGATTCATAGTCTCTCTCTCTCTCTCTAGTGACAGCGTCTTGCTGTGTTGTCCAAACTGGTCTTAAACTCCTGGGATCAAGCAATCCTCTGACCTTGGCCTCCCAAAGTACTAGGATTACAGACATGCACCACCATGCCTGGCCCACAGCCATTATCTTTATAGGAGAAAAAAATGCAGCAGACTGGAGCTAGGAGAAGGCATCCAATCATTTGCATTCCCCTCCATTCTAGTTACAAAAGGCTGTTCAAAATGATTTTTTATCAAGATATATTGCATGAGAAGTAACCGCTGATCTCTAAATAGCATTTGCTTTAGGTGTCTTGGGCCATATGCTAAAATATGAGTCTTCTTTATGTTCATTTTGTGATCTTCAGTGAGGTACTTATTTTCCTAAATCTCACTTATTTTGTGAAATGGGGTAAAAATTATGCTAACCCATTACAGTATGTTTGGCAGAAGTATGTACTAACAGGACTTTTACAGAGATTAACCAATACAAATCCTTACTAGATATATATTCTGTCTATTTAAACTTTGAAAAGATACCAAAATTCTGAATGTTTTTACTTATTACATGCTCAAAAACCCCCTGGTGTCTTAAGCAATGAGGCAAGTAGGTGACCAATGGGTCATTTTTGAATCAGAGTTTCGGGTTTCAGTTTTCACAGAAGTATGCAGACTGAAGTTTCTTCTTGCATAGAGTAAATTGTTATAAATGGTTTATCGAGGATTCTGAGCACAATGTGTCATAAACAGAAAACTTGTATTTCAGTACTTTTTCCTCCCCAGCTGCACTATTACTTACCATCCCCTTTCCTGTAGGGTATCTTGAATCTTGCCAACATCTTGGCCAGATTTTCTAACTTCATGTAACTCTAGATATTAGTTCATGCCTATGTAGGTTTTACAAATTCTCTGAGACTCTCCCATGATGGAGAGGTATAGTTTCTGTCCCCTCTCCTTGAATTAGGTGAACTTGGGGCAGCTTTGATCATCAGAGAACCACAGAAGTAGTGCAATGCACCTTCTAAGGTGAGGTCACAAAAGTACTGGTGACATTTGTTACTGGAGTCCTGAACCATGGAGTAAATTGGATGAGCTGAACGGAGACCATATTTAAGATCTCTGATCAAAAACTGAGCCATTGATTCATTCCAGGCCAGGAAGCAAATATGTTAGTAAGAGGGAAAGTCTCTAGATGGTTCTAGCCTCCACTTTTCTGGTCTTTCAAGTTAAGGCCTCAGACATTTGGGAAGTAGAGAATCCTCCCCGCTGTGCTTGATTGAATTCTTGGCCTACAGAGGTAAGCGCAACAAAATGGTTATTTTATGCTGCTACATTTTGGAATGTTCTGTTACATACATAACAATGGATATCATCAGAATCATATCTACAACTCAATCCTATTCATTTTAAAATTTCAAATTTGACACAGAGATGATCTAATCCCTTCCCCCTAGTTCTGACTGAACCTTGGTATTGACCAGCAAGAAGCAGGGTACGAGTTGGTGAAACTGCAGATGTCTTTTTGTTGATTGCTGCCTTCCTCTGGCTACCACGGACCAACCCACAATGCCTCCTGTGTGACAGGTATGCGCATGGTGCCTCCCCTGTGAGGTCCTGAGACTACTAGAAGGTCTGGGCACAGTCTTCACTTTTCCCTTCTACCACCACCACTTACCACCACTGGTGTTCTAACCCAGAAAGCCTCTCTGCTCTGCACTACTAAGAATCATGTGGTCTGAAGCTCTGACAGGCTCAGTGCCCAGGCTGCAACCCAGACCAATCATAGCAGATTTTCCAGGGAGGAGGGTGTGTGCCAGGCATAAGTATTTTGAAAAAGAATGCACCATGACTATCACTTTTAAACCTGGCTGCCATTAGAATCTTCTGAAGTTAAAATAAAAATACTCAGCCTATGCTTATAATTTATGAACACCTATAAATATTTTGGGCCATATTCTAGGCTCTTTACCTTGATTATTTAATCTTAACAACAATCATATAAAGCAAATTATTTTACCTATATCTTTGAGAGCAGGACACTGATGGTCCAGGACAGCGGTTCTCAACCTGTGGGTTGTGACCCACAGGAACTGTATTAAAAGACTGAGGCATTAGGAAGGTTGAGAACCACTGGTCTGAGAGGTTGTATAACTTACCCTAGTATCAAAGTCAGGATTGCAACATTTCTATCTGATCATAGAATCTATTGTCATTTCTCTACTAGGTGTCCTCAAACTACCGCCTGCGGGCCACATGTGGCCCGCCTAGGACATTTATCCGGCCCACCGGGTGTTTTTGCCGCCACTGCCTGTCTTGCTTAGCAGCTGACTCATCCTGGGGCCCGCAGTCTGGCCCTCCAATGGTCTGAGGGACAGTGAACTGGCCCCCTGTTTAAAAAGTTTGAGGACCCCTGCATCTGCCTGTTTCCTTAAGAATGTTGCTCTGAAACAGGCAATAAAAGTGTTTTTTAAAAATACTTGGTTACTGGCTTGGTGCCTGTGGCTCAATCGGCTAAGGCGCCAGCCACGTACACCTAAGGTGGTGGGTTCGAATCCCCAGCCCGGGCCCGCCAAACAACAATGATGGCTGCAACCAAAAAATGGCCAGGCGTTGTGGCGGGCGCCTGTGGTCCCAGATACTTGGGAGGTGGAGGCAGGAGACTTGCTTGAGCCCAGGAGTTGGAGGTCGCTATGAGCTGTGATGCCATGGCACTCTACCCAGGGGGATAGCTTGAGGCTTCGTCTCAAAAAAAAAAATAACAGAAAAATTAGCTGAGCATAAGACCACTCAACTTGGCAATGCCCCCAAAGCTAACACCCATACACACACCCCACCTACAGGCCTGGGGACTGGCCCGCCCAGGCCATCACAGCCAGCATCAACATAGCACAGACCAGAGAGTTGTCACACCACTACTACTGCCATTCTCCACACCATACCCAATGCTCAGGGTCCTGAGAACCTGCCTACTGCCAAGCCAACCACTGCCACTGCCAGCACCTGAGCAAGCCACCTGGAGGACCAAAAACAGGCACACTCAGCCCAATGCTACTACAAGTGGCAAGAATTAAAAAGAATGAACAAAACCTACATGACATACAGGACATCATAAAGCAACTAATAAATACTCAAATTTTCAATGTCACACCCTAAGTGACAGAGGGAGACCCTGTCTCTAAAAAATAAAAAGTCAAAGACAAAAAGAAAATTCTAAAAACAACAAAAGAAAAGCATTTAGTCACTTTTAAGGGAAACCCCCATCAAACTAACAATGGATTTCTCAGGAGAAAACTTGTAGGCCAGGAGAGACTGGGATAATACAAAATACTGAAAGAACTACCAACCAAGAATACTATGCCCAGGAAATTTACCCTTCATTAGTAGAGGAGAAATAAAGTCTTTCCCAGACAAGCCACCAGACCAGCCCTACCAGAAATGCATAAAGGGTCCTACTCCAGAAAATGAAAGGACAGTATCTACCTTCATAAAAACATGAAAAAGTTTAAAATCCACCAGTACAGCAAACAAAAGTAAGGAAAAGACTCAAATGTTACCACCATGACAAACAATAATAAAGAAAGAAAGGAATAAAGGATAAATATAATAATCAGAATTCAATTAATAAAGTGACAGGAATAACCCTTGCATGTCAGTAATAATCTTGAATGTAAATGTAATGCACTTTCCACTTTTAAGATTTAAACTTACTAAAAGAATTTACAAAAAAAGAACCCATAACGGCTCGGCGCCTGTGGCTCAATGGGCTAAGGCGCCAGTCACATACACCTAAGGTAGCAGGTTCAAATCCCCAGCCCAGGCCCACCAAACAACAATGATGGCTGCAACCAAAAAATGGCCAGGCATTGTGGCAGGTGCCTGTGGTCCCAGCTACTTGGGAGGCTGAGGCAGGAGACTCGCTTGAGCCCAGGAGTTGGAGGTTGCTGTGAGCTGTGATGCCATGGCACTCTACCCAGGGGGATAGCTTGAGGCTCCGCCTCAAAAAAAAAAAAAACCCATAACCTAACTATATAGTGCCTACTAAAAAAAAAAAACCATCTCACCTATAAAGGCACATATAAACTGAAAGTAAAGGAATGGGAAAAGATATTTCTTTCAAATAGAAACAAAAAGCAAGTAGGAATAACTACATGTATATCCAATAAAACAGATTTTAAGTCAAAATCAGTAATAAGAGACAAAGAATGCTATTTTATGATAAAGGTATCAACTCAGCAAGAGGATGTAACATCTAAACACATACATACTCAACACTGGAACATTAAGATATACACAAAAGTATTATTAGATCACAATACAGTAAGAGTTGGGGATTTCAACATAGCCCTCAAAACATGAGACAGAGCACCTAGACAGAAATCCAACAAAGAAACACTGATTTAAGCTACATGTTAAACCAAAAGGACATAATAGACATTTAAAGAACATTTCATCCAGTGGCACCTGTGGCTGGTAGGGCACCAGCCATGTACACCAAGAGTTGGAGGCTGCTGTGAGCCATGACATCATAGTACTCTACCCAAGACGATAGCTTGAGACTGTCTCTCTTTTTTGGGGCAGGGGGAGACAGAGCCTCAAGCTGTCCC
>CAUYQV010061870.1:0-38462 GCA_963574575.1 Galagoides demidoff
GGGACCACAGGCGCCCGCCACAATGCCTGGCCATTTTTTGGTTGCAGCCATCATTGTTGTTTGGTGGGCCCGGGCTGGGGATTCGAACCCGCCACCTTAGGTGTACGTGGCTGGCGCCTTAGCTGATTGAGCCACAGGCGCCGAGCCCATGCCTTTTCTTTTTATCATGTCTCTTGCCTTATTCTCCACATTTATCATATTTAATTTTCTCTGTGATTCAATTTAGATGATCTTTTAGACCTTTATTTCACTTGTTAATTTTTATCTTCAGCTCCAATGACATTAAATGCATTGTTGATATTTTAATTTTTGTTACTGAATCTTCTACTTTATTCTTTCATAGTTCTCTATTCTCTGTTGAAATTCTCCCTCTTGTTTAATTTATCTAACATACCAGTCACAGTTTAAAGTACACAGTATGACTCATAGCAACATCAATTTTGGGATCCTCTCAGAGTCTGCTTTTTTGTTCTGTTTTGTTTTTCTCTTGATTTTTTAGCAGTACTTGTTACTTTGCATGTCTGGTTGTTTTTATTGAATGGCAGATACTATAATTGAAAATTATAGAGAATATTTGCAATTCTGGATGCTCCTACCTTCCTCCAAAGAGGACTTATTTTTTATTGTAGAAGGTAGCAATAGTAGGTAATACTATATTTGGGATTTCAAATATGAATTTTGGGGAGGGCATAACCATTCATACTGTAACGTCAGCCTCTCAGCTACACATTTTGAAGTGGTAAATGCCTTCAGGAAAACATTCAGCTGGATTTTCCTTCTCTCCAGACAGTTTTTCCCTCAGGTCTTTGATTAAGGTCTCCATGGTTCAAACAGATGTTTTCCATATATTTTCCCTCCTTTTCTAGTTATAGGACTTAGGAAAATTGGTCTGAAATAAGCTATTCTGCCATTGCTAAAGGTAAAAAAAAGTCTTCCTTGTTTTTACCTTGTAAATATATGGACTTTTGTACGAGGCAGTTTCTTAGTTAATTTATTTTAAAGGTCATCTCACAAACACTAACCTCCCATCATTGTCAGTAGCACAGAGGCCCCATGAAAGTTCCTAACGCATAAGAAGAAACAAAATGCACCCATAGGTGGGAGAAACGTCAAGTGCGCAAGGCAGGACCCTAAACGCCTGGATATTCAGAATGGGAAGGAAATGCTTCTGTGTAGCAAGGTCAGAAGAACTTCCAGAAAAGATGTGCTTAATCTTGTCAACCTAAAATAATCAGAAGGTTCAGAATGGAGTTTAAAGAGAGGTTATTCAAGCACTGTATTTAAGTCCAGCCACCAGGAAAGCAAAGATGCTGAAGAACGGATGTCAGTGTGGGAGTTTGGGATTGTACAGACAAACCTGGGGAGGCTTGACAGAACTTCATCGTCTTTCTGTATAAGGCTTTATGCAAACTTACAAGGACCTGATTAGGTGAGTAGTCTTTTTGTTTCAGGAAACGTCTATGTAACATTCCACACGCAAGATATAGTCATGGGGTCCTGGGAGCCATCTGGTCTGAAGTGGAGGATTAAAGGAGGAAGTTAATTTATAACAAAGATCAGTGATTGGAAAGGGGGAAGGTCTGGTCTCTGGTCTCTTCCTGTCATTTATAGAACAAGAACAGTGAGGAAGAGAGTTATGCTGTAATCTAAGAGGGAGAGTTGGAAACATGTTATGTAATTAATTCTCTAGGTCTTAACTTCCCTTTTAGTGTAATAAATTGACAGGGTCCTGAGATTTTATTTTCTTATACAAACTGAACCTTAAGGATAAGTAAAATTTTGGTGGGTTGACATTGTAGGGACAAATATTTAAAAATGGTACTTTAAATTTAAATCTGTGTTTAAGTCTACAGCCATGAAAGCCAGACCAAGATTTCAGACTTTTGATTGAAGTGTTCCTTAACAATGGAAAACTTTTTCAAAAGAATTCTTACTTAAGGAATTATCTGTAATGTAGAAAATATAAAGTTGAGTGGCTCCGAGTGAATGAAGCAGGTAGTTTCATGACGGCTTCTCTCTGGTCACTCCTTCACCATGTCCAGTGCACTGGACAGAGAGAAGAGATGTCAGTCTTGGTGTGAGAGGGAGCTGGCAACATTAGAGAGGGGCCGACCATCCTGAACCTGACCAGGGGAGAACATCCCATGTGTCTCGGCCTTGCTACCTCCCTCCCTTCTCTGCAGTGGAAACCGTTCTCTGTCCTGTTCATTGTCCCCTAATTTCTCTGGGGAACAAACATGACCATGTCAGTAAAACAATGCCAGGTTTCCAGCAAGCTGTTCAACAAGCCCTGCTGAGGGCCACTGGACACCGTGCCCTGTGTGTGAGTGGTGATTGGCACCTGCTGAGGGCCACCGGACACAGTGCCCTGTGACTGGGTGGTGATGCTGTTCAACAAGCCCTGCTGAGGGCCACCGGGCACCGTGCCCTGTGTGTGAGTGGTGATCGCCACGTGCTGAGGGCCACCGGACACCGTGCCCTGTGTGTGAGTGGTGATCGGCACCTGCTGAGGGCCACCGGACACAGTGCTCTGTGTGTGAGTGGTGATTGGGAGCAACCTGACAGGGTCAGCTTTATATGAGTGTTTATGAGTCTCTCTGACCAGATACCAGCCCCAGCAGTGGCAAAGAGGACAAATCACTGGGAATTCTGTATACACCAGGTCCCTATCACCACTTCTCCCCAGGAAAAACAAATCTTTTTTTTTTTTTTTTTTTTGAGACGGAACCTCAAGCCATTGCCTGGGTAGAGTGCCATGGCATCACAGCACATAGCCACCTCCAACTCCTGGGCTCAAGCGAGTCTCCTGCCTCCACCTCCCAAGTAGCTGGGACCACAGGCGCCCGCCACAACGCACAACGCCCGGCCATTTTTTGGTTGCAGCCATCACATTGTTGTTTGGTGGGCCTGGGCTGGAGATTCGAACCCGCCACGTTAGGTGTACGTGGCTGGTGCCTTAGCCGATTGAGCCACAGGCGCTGAGCCAGTGCCATGGCCTTATAGCGCACAGCAACCTCACACTCCTGGGTGCAAGTGATTCTCTTGCCTAAGCCTCCTGAGTAGCTAGGACTACAGGCGCCCACCACAATGCCCAGCTATTTTTAGAGACAGGGTCTCACTCTAGCTCAGGCTGATCTCGAACTCGTGAGCTCAGGTGATCTGCCCACCTCAACGTCCCAAAGTGCTGGGTTTGCAGGTGTGAGCCATCGTGCTGGGCCTTCCAGCTGAGTCTTAAGTATGAGTATGAAAGAATTGTCCAAGAAATGGAGGGGAATGAAAAAGTATTCCTAAAAGGCACAGGGGACAGGGACAGGCATCCATGGTGTGATACTTAAGGATGACATGTTGTTATGGGGCCAGAGGACAGGATATAGAGTAAGGAAGGACCGTGAGAAAGGTGGTAAAGTCGTTATACTCTGATAGCAAGGATGAGATCTATGGAATAGCTTGGTAATTGACCTGGAAAGCAATGGGGTGTCGTGGGGGAAGGTGGCAGGAGTAAGCAGAAAAAGGACATTGTCCAGATGTTGTCAGAGGCTCACTCTGGGCTGTGTGCTGGATGGGCTGCATAGGGGGAGAGACTGGAGGGTTATAAGTCAAAAGCTTATCCTAAGTGAGGAAGGATAAGCTATTCCTCTTCCCTGTATTTGCCAGGACAGAGGCAGCTTGCCAGCAAGGTAGGACCAGTGCCCCCAAAGCTGAGAGAGTAGACCTAACTCAGTCAGTTCTCTTGACTTGGAGGACAGCAGCTGCTTTCAAGTGCATTCTTTGTTCCTTCTGCTCACTGGCAAATGCACCTTCCCCACCAGGGCCACATGAGGAGAAACCCCTCACCTGGGAAAACCAGGTATACCACTACGGGCATTCTATCTAAGCAAGCTTTGCATATAGTATATGAAACTGTAAAACCCTTTTGGATTATACCTCTTTCCTCCCTCTAGGACTGAGCAGGGTGGGACACATAATAGGTGTTTAAAGAACATTTATTAATCTGAAACAAGGACATTTCTACAGAACTGAAAAGTCACACATTCACTGCTGACCCTGAAGAGACCCAGACAGAACACTGTATTCTCAGAAAAAAATAGCAGTCAAAGGATTTGGTCAAAGGCCTTAGATTTCAGTCTTACTTCAGTCACTCAAGAGCTCTGTGGTTGTGGACAAGCCACATAAGCTTGATGAGATATAGTTTGCTCATTAATGAAAACAACTACCAAAATTTTCTTTTTTTTTTTTTGAGACATATTCTGACTTTGTCACCCTGGGTATAGAGCTGTGACATTCTCAAACTCTTGGGCTCAAGTGATCCTCTTGCCTCAGCCTCCTGAGTAGCTGAGACTACACAGTACCCCCCACAACACCCAGCGGCCCAGCTAATTTTTCTATTTTTCGGAGGGTTAGGGTCTTGTTTTTGCTCAGGCTGGTCTCGAACTCCTAAACTGAAGCAATCCACTCGCCTCAGCTTCCCAGAGTGGACATAAATTTCTTTTTGCTCAGTAATATTTAAATATATTTTTCTATTAAGGTAAATCAAACTATTTCAGAGTATTATGGTTTCATAATACCACTACATCAAGAGCAGCCCTAATCGTTTCCTCCCCCATCCCCTAGATACCCTAGAGCCTAACTGGAAGTGCCATTGGTTGACTCTCGTTCATGGTACTCCTGCTGTGACTAGTCTGGCGTTGGGCTACAGGGTATATAGACATGCCAGCTGCTTCCCTTCCAGACTCTCACTGAACTGGGACAGATCTGCTCACCCTATATTGTAATTTTTTCTCATATCTCGAAGTATTTGTCTTCATCTGACAATAGTATTCCAATTTCACAACAGGGCAAACAAAGAAGACTAAAACAGACACTAGAGAAATAGTTCGGATCTCCTGGCTATGCTGATGAGACAGACAGTCCCCTTCCCAGCACTCATTTGGTTTCTGTGCTGACCACCTTCCCAACCTCAACACCTCACCTGTCCATGCCCAGAGACTCTGCCAACCCCCTTCTGCTTAAACAGGCTCCTGGTCTTGACTTTTCCTGGTCTATCCTCCTCCCCCGTCACCCATGACATAAAGGGGGAGTGAATCCAGAGGGTGAGACTTTCCAACAGCAAGCACACGGTGGGCTCCATATCCTGCGAAGCCAGGCAAACAGGCAGTCACCTATTCAAGTATTCACTAAGAACAGATCTAAATCACTGGCTTGTTTTTTACATGGAAGCTCTATTTTGTTTTGTCTAATCTTGGCGGTAGGAGGGGGCTGAGAAGGTCAGCGTAATGCTGTCCACAATGAGCTGTGCTAGCATAAGCAGTTTCAAGTTCTCACTTCTCATTTTCTGTTTCCCTCCTTTGATACTGCTGAACCTCCATTACACATTTCCCTGCCCATACTCACTTATTCCACAGTTCCAAGGTGAGAGAATGGAGAGCTACAACCTTTTCTTTGTTTTTGGAAAAGAGACTGCAGCTTTCTTGAAGTGAGGGAGTTTGTCTCATACAGCATATACACCTTATATACTGGGTTACACCGCTACACTTCTATGTAGCAATCATTAAATCTACCTCAAGTTATCTCACACTTATTTTATAACATTTAGCAAGTAACCTGTGCTGACTCTTTCTGCTTCTTTACCTGTTTCATTTTTATTTCAACCCCACCTCCTCCAGATCCTCCTCTTGCTGCAGGACCTCCTATGTGCCACAGCCAGTGGACACTGAAATTCTCCGTGGCACGGCATGCTGTCCTCCTTCCCTTCCCTCAACTCCATGATGCCACACTCGCCTGGTGCATTCTTGGTAGTCCCCAGAATTCAGATTTACCCTCCTTTCTCATCTCACTGTATGCTTTCTCCAAATGAGTTCAACCTTACCTAAGGTTTTGACTATACTCCCAATCTACCCTTCTAGCCCTCACTCCTCTCCTGAGGCCTGGTCCTGCATCTCCAACTGTACCACTCGCCAGTACACCACCAGGCAGCCTCTCAGGCACACGCAAACTTAATCTGTGATTTAGTCTTCACCCTCCCAATCTGGCCCCTTCTCCTGAATTCCCTGTCATAGTTCATGACATTGTTGTTTGCCCAGTTGTCCAAGAGAACATCGATCCATTTATAATCCATGGTGTCATGGAAATTTAGCTTTTAAAAGTGTTAAATAATGAGCACTTACACTCTCAAGTAAAGAGCTCCATTGCCCGACTGCTGTCTATTAGCAGGAGATGTGCTACTGTCTTTAGGACTGCAGTCTCCTTCCACTGGATCACTCCCCCCATCCCTAAGCCACTCTTATGCTTTAGCCGCAGGGGACTACAGACAGGGTGAGACCTTTCACATCTCTTGATTACAGACGCTGCTGCTTCTGCTTAAAGCAGTCGTTCTCAACGGGGGGCAATTTTGCACCTTAGGGGACATTTGGCAATGTCTAGAGACTTGTTTTGATTGTCACAGTGGGGGTGAAGGGTGTGATGCTAAATCTCCCAGGGCACACAAAACACTACAGAGTGCTATCCTGCCCAAAATGTCAATAGTGCTGAGACTGAGTCTACCTGCCCCAGAATACCCTTCTTAATTTCTCTGCCTGGTGAACTCCAGTTCACTTATCAAGATGCAGCTCAGATGTCACCGCTGCTGTGAAGCCTTTTGCTACTAACCAAGTCCTCTCCAGAGAAATACTGCCACTATCTCTCTCACTTTCTCGTACACACTTCTATTCTAGCACATCACACAACACCGAATTTCTTTTTGCTTTCCGGTGTGTCTTATTACTAGAGCTCCTATTACTAGAAGCACCCCTGATTAGAGACTGTATTTTACTCATCTTTTATTCCCAGTGCTTGGGACAGTGCCTGGAACTCAAAGGGTGCTGGATGAATGAATTAAAGAAGACACATCTACAGAGAATACAAAGTATTTCCAAGCAAACAACTCAGCTCTCTGAGCCTCTCTGAAATTAATGATTCCTCAGTCCTAAGAAATATAGAGATATATATATACACACACACAAGTATATATTTTTTCATCACATTTCTAAAACTGGTCATTAACATTGTAGCATCAGTTTCTGAGTTAATATTTATAAATTAAATTGGTTATTGTGGGAAAGATTAGGTGCTGTTCAAAATAAATTTAACCTAAAGTCTTTCAATAGTCTGCTAAATTGAATAAAATGAAGAGTGGGAAAATAATGGAACATTAAAAGAAGCACCATATATTTTAAACCTTTATTTTAGGAAGAACTAAATAAAGAAAAGCCTGAAATTATATATAATCTTCAGATTAGTGTTAAAGGCTTTGAAATCATTGAGACATAAACGTTTTAAAGTTCTATTACACTAGGCTTAAGCAATTTACCTACCTAGGATTAAGTAACGGATAATAAACAAAGACTTTTATAATAAAAAGAAAAAATATAAAAGACATTTCTAATAAAAACATGCATATGAGTGAAGAAAAGATAAGTATAAGCTTTGCAAAATGCTGAGATGCATTAATAATAATTGGACTATAATAATAGGAAAATGGAATCTGAGCCTTCAAACAACAAAGGAGATTCAGGGAACAACAGATGGGGAAAAATAAAATAACAGAATAAAGTAACTACTAGACAGGTTTTAGAAATCTGGATAGTAGTGATTTTTGTTAACAGCACCTTAGCTCTTTAACCAATTTCTGAAAAAATACTATAAAATTTCAAATATTTATTTCCAGATAGAAAGCTATTACACAGTCCTTACAAAAGATTTCGAAATGCACATATAATAAGCATATGCCAGTTATTGTTATGTTCTTTGCTATGCCTGAAATAAACATTATCGTGCAGATGGCAAACTCTCATCTTCATTCTAATTGGTAAACACAGAACAGAGCCTAACAGGTAAAGGTTCTCACCAGATGTAAAAAATCAGTCATTAATGGCCTGCTGAATGCAGAGGGCTAGAAATGCCATTTTATTTACTAGAGACTGATAGCTAAACACATAGGAACGTGTAGCCCTCTCTGTGCCTTAGAAACCAGGGTCTCTGACCAAAGCAGTGATTTAATTTCACGCCTGCCCAGTACAGATAGCTGACATTACTAAATGCTACTCTAATATCAACTTGTTAAATGTGAATCCAGACTCAGCATATCAGAATACTAACCCAGACTAACTGGAGTCATGGGAAATATTTTTGGAGCTGTTTATTTATAAATGAGTTACAATATACCACTATAATTAGATTAATATATAATTATTGATAAGCACAGGATTATTTCTAAAACTCATTATTGTTGCCACTGATAGGTTTATAAAAAGCAACATTAGAATCTTCCTCACAAGTCTTTAATTTACTACTTATCAATTAGACCAATTTAGATCTAGTATAAATTGAATTTAACTGTCATTATATTATTTATAATACTTTTATAAAGAGAAGTTGCCTAATAAACATTAAAAGGAGGACAATTTAAAGCTCTCCAGCAAATTGCATGCTTCTGAACTATTCTACCAAAAAATAGAATCTGCACAAAGTCA
Organism: Galagoides demidoff; assembly: GCA_963574575.1. Taxonomy (NCBI): domain Eukaryota; kingdom Metazoa; phylum Chordata; class Mammalia; order Primates; family Galagidae; genus Galagoides; species Galagoides demidoff. The sequence continues at coordinate 8,508 of CAUYQV010061870.1, forward strand.
GTCATTCTGATTGTCCCAAAAAAATGTAAGTTAGCTTACCTAAGTATAAATAAAACAAAAATGTATATTTTTAGCAACACAAAAGGCATTTAATACACATTTCATTAAAAATACATTTAAAATACCCTTTTCTAAATCATCAACAACAACAAACTATAATATTACCACAAAATCAACTATTTTAAGGATATTTCTATGAATATTTCTAGGTTAATTACTCCTTTTAGGTGAATTGTTTCATTGAGTGTAAAATAAATATACAAGTAACATTAATGCAATTGGCAAACTGTTAATATTTCTTCAGAGTGTCATTTTAGTTCTTTCTTCTGGGGAAAAAACAGTTAACTGGATTATAATCTCCTAAAAGCTAGTTTTAGAAAAGTTTCATTAAGTGGAATTAAATATTCTAAAACATAGATTGGAATTTGAAAGTGGATCTTTTTTTCATCCTCAGTAAACTAGTTGCTTATATTAACATCTGGGCATTACTAACAATGGTTGTATTTACCAGATTTCAAGAGAAAGAAAGTAAAGTAGCAATTACTTAAGACCTTATTTAGCTAAAGATACTTGTCCAGAAGTTTGCAAAAATATTTAATATAGATATTGGGTATTATCAAAACACAAACAAATAGATTTTTATTCCCCAAATTATTATGTATGGTCATTTAGAATTGGTTTAGTTAGAAAATTTTTAAAACTCCCTGGAATATGGCAAGAGGTTCCAAAATAGAAATTTAAAAACTCTATTTTAGTTCAAAACATTTTAAATGCCTTGGAAAGCCCAAATAACATAAATATATATATATAAAACCTCTTGCCTACGAGTCCTTAAATTACTTATACAACAAAGCAAAATGACCAAAAAACAAACAAGGTAAGTAGCAAATTAAGGGAAATGCCTAGGCATTTAAATCAAATTCAAAAATATGAAACTTAGAATTCAATATTGTTGGAAGAATCAGTTACATTTTAGAAGTATTAACTGGTGGTTAGAGAAAAATAGGGTGGAAACAAAATTCCTGTGGTGAAGGGTATATACAAATGCAAAGGCCATGTATGTTCCCTCTGCTTTAAACATGCAGCATAATAGTTTTTATAAATGATCTTTTTAAATACATGTATTTCAGAGATGGATTTCCTCTATGCTCATTTATAACAAAATCTTCACATTTCGATTTTTTTTGTTTAATACTTTAAACAGTGTTCTATATTTTACTTCCTTTCATAATTATTAAGGAGAGTAAATAATTGTTTTTGAAAATAACAATAGAATAATGGAGTTACATACTAACATACTATGCCACTGAGGAAAATATATACCAAGATAAAATGCTGTACAATAGATTGTTATTCAAAGTTGTTTTTACACCATAGAAAAGGTTAATGGTTTAAATAACTTACTAAAGTGTTTTTGTTTTTTTTAAGACTATGTATTTTGTATATTAGTAAAACAACAAATAGAGTGAAAAACTATTGGGGGATTTTTCAGACCCATGAAGTTCATGTCTACAAAACACTTACTAGCTAAGGACCAAGAAACTATATAAAACTGCTTATTTATACTAAATGTTAATCAAATATTATATTAAGCTATTCTATTATAAATTAACATTTACCAAGACCAAAGTAAACTTACCTTACAGGAATTAGATAGTTCATTTGTGAAATCTCTGTTGCTGTCTCTTGATAAATTATCAATTTTACCTTCATTTCCGGATGCAAACTTTATGAGTAATTGAGATGGTCCCCCCTTAGAACAATTGTGTTTAAGGCTGGATAAACAGGAAATATTTGGGTAAGTTCCTCCCAGTGAAATACTTCTTTGTAAAATAGCATGGTTTTTGTTCATCTGTGAATTTGGTCTTTCCAATTCGCCACTGATATTTATTTGATAATCTACGTTGTGGGAGGATGGTAAGCATGCAGATGTCCTAGGCATGAGCTTAAAATACTCTGACTCAGAATTAAGCTTAATTTCGGACATCTCTGGTTTACAATCACCATTTGTTTCACAATCTAACATAGTGGCTTTCTGTTGGGTGAAATGCACTGACACGCAAGAATATCCTTCAGATGACTTCTCACTAACAGTCTGTTTTGGACTGGTATTTGAAATAACAATTTTCTTGTGCAATGAGCCCTTCACATGAAGAGGCCGTATGTCTCTGACGTCTCCAGGAGTACAAACTGTTTTAGATAATCGAAGTCCATTGACAGCTGTTGAAAGAAACCCCTTAGCACTTGTACCATCTTCATTATGTGCGATTTCACTTGGAGAAATAATAAACTGGTGTGAAGTCTGATAGGATCCTTTGCTTGGAAGAGTACCTGTACTTGTTGGAGAAGTTGGTGGGGTATTTGAAGGACTCCTAGGAAAAATGACTAAGGATGAACAACGTTTCAGTGGAATTTTTGCATTCCTGCTCACTGGCAATGTCATAATCTCTAATCCATGCTCCAAGTCATTCTGGACAAAGGGAACTGTACTTGTACTTCTTGAAAAAAATTCACATGGAGTAGAATTCCTGTTAGGCACACTTCTATTGGAGGTGCTGTCAGAAGATAAATTTCCACCCACATAAGCATCATCACTTGGTGGAAAAACATAACCACTGCTGTCACTGATCACACTGTTAGTGTAGGAACCTCCACTTGTGATACTTGCACATGACCCATAATCACTACCGTTGCTGCTGTAAGATCCATTATCACTGGTTGAAAAGTTACTAAGGCTACCACTACAAATGGCAGCACTGCTTAAAAGGTTACCATCATTCACAGCATTCAGTTCATTATCGACCCCAGCACTGCTGTAAATGCCATCCTTCAAGATACAAGTAAATGAAGCATCATCACCATCAGCTAAGACATTGCTAGACTGAAGACATCCACTGTACCTTGTTGGCTGTAGCGAAATCTGGAGACAGCTGCTCTTTTTATTAACATTGTCAGATGACAAAACAGATGATCTTTCCTGAGGCTTCACATTTTCCTTTATTAACGGAGCTGGTGTAGTCTGTCTGGGAGTCAGCTTCATTTGAACAACATTAGATGTTGAAATCCGTGTTGGTCTTTTGAAGCACATGTGAACATGGCTATCCAAATCATCTCCGGAGGTTTCTGACAAAGGGTAAGTATTGCTTCTTCTGGCTGCAAAGTGCAATCGTAAGCTTTGTGCCATTTGTTCTCATTTCCAAACATGTTAAGGGCTGAAAGTCATAACAAAGATCTCTGTCGGTAGACAAGCTAGAAGCAGCTGCACTGCATCGAAAGAAAAAATCATTTATGGTGCCTAAAAAAGCTATTAAGTAGTAGTCTTTAACCCAAGTAAAAATTAGATATCGGATATCATAGAAAGAAAAAGACGACCCATTCCTGAGACTGGTATTTCCAAAATGTCTTGAATCGCTTGTAGTCCAAATGCCTTCACTTACAAAGCACTTGATTTCCAGCGACCTTTAAGCTGAGCTCAGCTGCAGCACACTGACTCAAACACAGCCAACCTTGTTTCAATTATACCTTCTCCAATTTGCATGAATGAGTAACACAAGAACAACAATCTTCTAGCATTTCAAGTTGAAACAGTATTTTTTCACTCCAGCTCTACTAAATGAACATTTGACTATGTGAATCACAGTGCCTATACTTTCTCCAGCTGAGTTTGACCACTAATATTTTTACCCATAGGTATAGAATTACAGGAAGTTGGTAAGAACGAAACCCCATGTATTTGAGTATCAAATCAAAGATTGAATTTCCTAATAGTAGCCATACTAGGAATCTGGTCAAGTTAGTTAATATAGGAAGGAATCTGGAGTGTTAAGTTTTTTTTTTTTTAAATGAGTGAATTCAAACAGTTGTGTAAATTTGGAAATGTCAAAACTTTGAGGTGAATTAAAATGTTAGCACCAAATAAAATAGATAAATATCTTAGCTTCCAAAGTACAGTTATAAAAAGTGAAAGCTTACGGACAGAACTACAAAATTAGCCTGGTGATTCTATTGCAAAAATTGAGCATAGGTCTGAGAATTAAAAAAAAAAAAAAGTTTAAGAGAATCTGTCACCAAGCATTTTCTCCTGTAATTTTAAGGCCTTTTCCAGCCAAGTAGTACAGTTTTTAAATGATGCCATTTATATTTTGACTATTAAAACTCTGCCAAGAAATAGCCTAAGCAAACATTCCACTAAAAATATATGCAGATTAGACAAAAAAACTATACCCTAATATAGTTTGAACACACAGGATATTTTATTCCACTGTCTCTGCAATTCATACACTTACGAGAGTGTTGTGGTAAGTAAAGAAGTCTAAAAAGGATTTAACACATCAAATAAACATATCTCAATGCCAATTCTGTTCTGAAAAACTCTAGGAGCTCTTTGCTGGCCCCTACTGGCGCTTTGAAACAATCCATTTAGCTGTTTGATACGTATAAAGAAATACAAACCATACTGCATATTTCTTTATATAAACAAAGTTCATACTTGTTTACATTTTTGAGTACCAGCACTGCCCTAGCGGTGGAATTACTTAACTAGCGCTGATAAAGCTCCCACAGTAGAGAACAGTAGACTGTTTGTCCTTTTAGAGGTTGTGATTTTGTATATCTATATTTTTCTGCTTTGTATTTATTTAACCTTTACTTTATTTTCAGTTTACTAGGCCATAAAACTTTAATATTTTAATTTCTCTCCCAAATGTCATAGACCAAGGTTGGTATTCTATTTGAAAGAAACAAATTTATTTTTAAATAATACTCTAGGGTATATTTAAACCCCTTACCTGAATTTTATAGCTGGAACTTGGTAATAAATATATACTGGCTCATTCATAGGTAAGTAAAAGGTAAAATAGTTCAGTTGTTTACACCACATGGTACTACACCCAACTTGTATTTTTCTAAGTTTTTTTCCCTAAGTAAAAGCAAATATGTAAAACATATACTCATACTTTGTTTAAAAAATAAAACTGCTTAAGACAGATGTTTTCAATCACAATTTTCTAAATAGTATTTTCATCAGTGAAGACATCAATAGCAATTTTATAGCAATTTTAATAGGACCTTATTAAATTATATTCAACTAGAATGACATAGGACTCTATTTTAGAATGTGTACAAAATTAGGATTTTGGTTTTGTATAACCTATCTCCTTTATGATTTTTCCGACTTCAGTAAATATTCCCTTAACCATTCTTTTTCTTTGAAGGGGGAAGAGTCCTTATCATTTTACTTTGCCTTCTAAAGCCTTGAGCTTTCTTTTGTGGATTCAGTGAGGGGCCTAATAACTCAAAGAATGGATCAATTCGAATAGGCTAAGATCTGACTGTTCATGCCTGTGGCCTAAAACTTGGAGTTAGTAAGAAAATCTTGTCCAATTATTAATATGAAATAATGAATTCCAGGTATTTGGACAGGTAACTGTTTTCTCCTTTGCTAGCTTCACTACAAGCATCAGTTTCATGTCTCCTAGCTGGATTTTAAGCTTCCATAGTGTGTGAACCATTGGCAAACATTTCTTCTGGTCCTCATGAGCTCATTCTAGGCACAAAGCAAGCACCAGAAAGCACCAGATCACCAGACAGGAGACTGGATGAATGGATGGATGATGAAAGCACAGTCACTCTGCCTACTGCTTTCTCTCGGGATCTTTTTGTAGGTTGATTCAGCTGCTACTTCTAAAGAAATATCAAAAAGCACTGCAGCTGGACAGAAGAAATAATGCTTGAAAAATTTACAGAGAGAGTTCCAGCTAAGGAAAAATCAGGTAAAATAATCATATGCACTTCCTAGCACTACAGTCTAAATTTAAATTCTAGAGAGGCTGAATTGCATTGCTTAAGTCTGGGACTATACAGAATCTGAACCATTATTACAGCAGTTGCACGGGAATCAGGGAGCCTGGGGTAAAATGCAGCCCCTCAGCCCATCAAATGGCAAAAGAAGAGCATGAACCCTGACCTCAAGTAAAGAAGAACTAGCCCTTATCTGGGAAGAATACATGCAGATCCTATAGAATTAGATATTTTAGAATGAAACAGATAATGTCTTAGGACTGATGCTCAGGAACTCACATTCTAAGCTGTTGGTTACTGATTATCTACACAGAAAATAATGTGATTTACCATATGGTATGGATAGGCTCTGGATTGCCCTAATCATTGACCAGGGCTCTGAAGGTCAAAGTCCACTGTGATGGTTAACTGTATGTGTCAACTTGGCTAGACTGTGGTGCCTAGTTGTGTGATCAAACACCAGCATAGATATTGCTGTGAAGATATTTAGATGTGATTAACAGTTAAATCAAGAGACTCTGAGTAAAGCATATTACCTCACACAACGTGAGTGGGCCTTGTCCAATCAGTTGAAGGCTTTAACAGCAAACACTGAGGTTTCCCAAGAAGAAGCAATTCTGCCTCAAAGACTGCACTGTGTTAATAGAAACAGTGCCTGGATTCCCAGCTTTCTGGCCTGCCCTGAGGATTCTGGACTCAAGTCTGCAACATTAACCCTTACTTGCCTGCCAATCTGTCCTATAGATTTTGTGGAGGCTGGTAAGTCTGAAAAGAGTCTCCACAATCATATAAACCAGTTCCTTGAAATCAGTCTTTCTCCCTCTCTCTCCATATGTGTGTGTATATGTATATATATATATATGACATATATACAAATATATGTCTTTGGTTCTGTTTCTCTGGAGAACTCTAATGCAACCATGAAACCTGGTAAGCCCAGGGTCTCCACGCAGAATATAGGTGACTCTTAAAACTTTGGTGGCCGAAAGTATGCAGGCGTTTCTCATAGGCTGGTGACACAGATGTGCTAACTTTTGCATCCATTGGTGGATGCAATTTTTTTAAAAAGCACATCATTTTGAAATGTTTCATCACTATGACTACTACCATCATTACCACCATCATCAAACTGTTATATTTTATAACACTCAAGTCTTAAAATTGGCTGGGAAAAAGGAATTAAAGCCTACTCTTTCTTAAAAGCAAATATCACATATATAGCAAATTATTTTCAGATGACTAGAAATTGTTTCTGCTGAAAATTGTATTTGTGTTCCTTGCTTGCCCTATATTTCCAAAGATAATTTACTTGGGAAATGCTATGTTCCTAATTTAGTTGTGAAGGCCATAGGAAAATAAAGGGAGAGCGACATTTACAGTGGCATGGGGATTTGTTATTGTACAATCATCAGGTCTGTTAATACGCCAATGGCTATAGTTTTCATATCATCCCAAGTGATCTCTACGCTTCAATTACCTTCTAGAACTAGTAACAAATCAGAGGACTAAAATGACCCATACCCCTTCTAGTTCTCTTTGGCTCCTTTTTGCTGGTAAAGTGAGCTTCTTGAGAAAAGCTATGTTTCCAATGCATAGCAGACCGTCATCCTTACTGTTATCCTCATTTTTTAAACATGAGAAAATATTTTCAAAAGGATTAAATGATTTGTCTGAGGCTATAAGATAACATACCAAATCAGACACAGGATTATAATAGAATTTCCTACTCCCTGGTGTAAGAATCTATAATATCTTGGTTAATGTAGTCTTTGTTCCTGCCTTAAGTTAAAAGTTCAAAAAAATTATCATATTTATCATTCTAGACACATCTAATTGTTAATATCAAAAGCAATGCTTTTTCCCCCCAACTTATCACAACACTCTGGATAGTACAGGACAGATACTAAATACTCAAGTGATGTTAACACACAGATTGGTGTTTGACACATAGCAAGTTTGGCAATTAAGAAAGAATCACACCATATTACAGTTGCTGGAAAAAGACAACTAAGCACCGTGGGAAGCACAACCATGAGCTATCCATCCCTGTGGACCACAAGCAAATAACTCACATAAAATAGTTCACCAACAGTACACCCACCCAGTTCCTAGCATGACTGATTCAAGCAGAATGCACACCAGTAACAGTAAAAACAAGGAAAATAACATAGTAATACTATGGTCTAGCAATTCAACTCCAAAACACAGAGATACACTCAGACATGAATATAAAAGAGACACAGTGAGAATGTCTATTGATTGATTGGTATTAGCTAAAAAGTGGGAAAAAACGCTCACATCTATTGAGAAGAATAAATATCTAAATTATAGTATTTTTGACATTTGCAGGAAAACTATGCATCAGTGAAAATGTGTCATCTCACGTCCATCTCTCAAACAGAACATGAAACAAAAAAGCATGTCAGAGAAATGCATTCAGAGATACTATGTTTACAAATTCAAAAATATGCGAAAGGAAAACTTTTCTACGGGATATATGGATATATACATATGAGATAAAATTATTTCAAAAAGCAAAGAAATGATAAATACAAAACTGAGGACAGTGGCTGTAATTTACGGAGGGAAGAAAGATAATGTTACCGGGGAGGGTTTGTTTAGTGAGATGTCCAGATTCTCATAATGTTCATTTCTTAAGCGGAGTAATATGTACACATATTTGTCTTATTATTTAAAATATTTATATTAATGGGTGGTGCCTGTGGCTCAAAAGGGTAGGGCGCCAACCCCATATGCCGGAGGTGGAGGTTCAAACCCAGCCCTGGCCAAAAATAAAATAAAATTTATATTAACAATACTTTTTTGTACATCTATTTAATGATTTAAAAAAACCACACACACTGCCAATATTAAATTTCATCTGGTCCCATCTAGAAGGAAAACAAATCCGTAGAGACAGAGAGGGAAAAATACATTTCATTAAGCACTCAGTTTGTTTAGTAGATACATACATTTCCTATTGTATATAAAAAGAAAAAAATACAAACAGAAACCAAAAAGCTCTGCAACTGACCATATCTGATAACCAAGTCATCAATATCTGTCACTCAGACTTGAAAAATCATATTGCCATTTAGTGATAATCTCTTCTGGTCAGGTGTGGTGGCTCTCTCCTAGTAATCCTAGAACTCTTGGAGGCCAAGGCAGGTGGATCGCCTGAGCTCACAGGTTCAAGGACAGCCTGACCCAGAGTGAAACCCCCTGTCTCTTAAAAATAGTCAGGTGTTGTGGTGGGCACCTATAGGCCCAGCTACTTGGGAGGCTAAGGCAAGAGAATCACTTAAGCCCAAGAGTTTGAGGTTGCTGTGAGCTGTGACTCCTCAGCACTCTACCGAGGGGGACATAGTGAGAGTCTGTCTCAAAAAAAAGAATCTCTTCTGGCAGCAAAATGCACCTTTGCTTATTACCACGTTAATTAAAGATTTCACTGGCAATGGCTTTAGTTACTAGTATAATTATCATTTTTTGAGAGGGAAAAACATGAATGTTGTCTAACACTAAAAATGGATTCCTTTAAAACCTAGTTTCGGAGATGAGATCAGTGATTTGGCTGTCCTGGCTGGTATGGGACAGGTGCCGCCGCCAGTGCCCAGTGGGCAGCAGGGATGCCAACTCCATGTCAATGCACCCACCCACTCCAGCGCCCAGCAGGGACACTGGGCCGCAGTGTCAACTCCTTGCTCCACAGCACCCAAATCTGCTGCCAGGCCTTGATTTTTGGCGGAGATAGTCATGGCATCCCAGCCAAATTCCTCTGTGAAGAAGAGGCAAACGGGAAGCACATCCAGGTGGTGACCATTTAACCTGGCAGAACTGAAAGCCCATTCCATAGCAGAATGTGATCGTGCGTGAGAAGTTAGCGGCTGACACCAGCTCTGGGAAGACACATGCTTTTGATATGGTTTTTGGAGCTTCTACTAAACAAAATGAGGCTTAACGAAGTGTTTTTTTGTCTAATTCTGGGTAAAGATATTATAGGCTATAATTGTACTATCTTTGCAGATGGCTGAAATGGCACTAGAAAAACTTCTGCCACAGATGGTGACAGGTCACCTAATGAAGGGTACACCTGGGAAAAGGATCCCTTGGCTGGCGTAATTCCACATACCTTTTATCAAATTTTTGAGAAACTTACTGGTAATGGCCGAATTTTTGAAGTGTCTCTATTGGAAATCTATAATGAAGAACTTTTTGATCTTCTTTTAATCCATTTTCTGATGTTTCTGAGAGGTTACAGATGTGTGATCCCCGAAACAAGAGGGGAGTGATAATCAAAGGTTTTAGAAAAAATCACAGTACACAACTTAAATGAAGTCTATCAAATTTTGGAAAAGGGAGAAACAAAAAGGACAACTACAGCCACTTTGATGAATGAATACTCCAGTCGTTCCCACTCAGTTTTCTCTGTTAGGGACATATGAAAGAAGCTACACTTGAGGGAGAAGAGCTTGTTAAAATTGGAAAGTTGAACGTGGTTGATCCTGCAGTAACTGAAAATACTGTTTTGGAGCTGTTGATAAGACAGCCTGGGAAGCTGGAAATATCAATGAATTCCTGTTGACTTTGGGAAGGGTTATTATTGCTCCTGTAAAAAGAACACCCTATGTTCCTTACCGAGAATCTAAACTAACTTAGAAATCCTGCAGGATTCTTTTGGGAGGCATACAAGAACATCTATAATTGCAACAATTTCTCCTGTATCTCTCAATCTTGAGGAAACTCAGAGTACCTTAGAATGTGCCCATAGAGCAAAAAACATAATGAATAATCCTGAAGTTAATCAGAAACTTACCTAAAAAGCTCTTATTAAGTAAGGAGTATACAGAAGACATAGAGCACTTAAAATAAGATCTTGCCACAGCCTGTGAGAAAAATGGAGAGTACATTTCCAAAGAAAATTCTAGAGAATTTTCTAGAGAATTTCTAGAAAATTCCACGAATGGAAAATTAACTGTTTAAGAAGAACAGATTGTAGAATCAATTGAAAAAAATGGGTGCTGTTGAGGAGGAACTAAGTAGGGTTACAGTGTTGCTTATGAGTAATAAAAATGAACTTGACCAGTATAAATTTAACCTGCAAAATAAGACATAGGAACTTGAAATCACTTAAAAACATTTTCAAGAAACTAATTACAACTTGTTAAAGACAAACAGATCACATCAGTTTTGGAAAGTACTGAAGAGAAACTTCCTGATGCTACCAGCAAGCTGCTTAGCCCAGTTGAAGAATCTTACTGATAATGGTACTTAAAGATGGGTCTGCTTCTCTATTCCAAACTGGACCATAAGAAGGCAACTGATCAACACAATATAGAAGCTCAGAATATTTTTGGCAAAAACTTAAATAGCCTGTTTAGTAATATGGAAGAACTAATTAAAGATGGCGGCTCAGAAGACCTTGTGTGGTAATGTGTCTTCCTGTGTCTCTGCAGTATACACCGTTACTACGACAGCACTTGGGTCTCTCAAATCTATTCCAGAAAATGTGTCTACTCATGTTTCTCAGATTTTGAATACGATATTTAAAAGACCCATCATTAGCAGTAAGTAAAACTATACAGCAAGAATTGATTAACGTACTTAAGACTGACCTTCTAAGTTCCCTGGAAATGATTTTATTCCCCACTGTGGTGTCTATATTGAAAATCATGTCAACTAAAGCATATTTTTAAGGCCTCATTGACTGTGGCTGATAAGATAGAAGATCAGAAAAAGGAACTTGATGGCTTTCTCAGTATACTTTGTAATAATCTACATGAACTACAAGAAAATACAATTTCTTCCTTGGCTGAATCACAGAAGCAATGTGGAATCTTAACTGAAGACCTGAAGACGATAAGGCAAACTCATTCACAAGACCGTTGCCAGTAAATAAATCTCTGAACAGAGAGATTTTGTGCTTTGCTGGAAAAGTGTGGAAATATCCAGAAACCAGTTAGTGGTGTCCAAGAAAATACAGGGCAGAAATCTAAGGATATAATCAACAAAAGAACTTTTCAAGGTAAAAAATTTTATGTTGATCCTGATGGCCTGTCACAGGAACTCAGATATTTAAACCAAGAAGGTACAAAATTGGTTGAAGAGTCTGTGAAACACTATGATAAACTCAAGAGCAATGTGGAGAAAATATCTCAAGAGACTGATCAGAGATGTGAGTCTCTGAAAACAAGCACAATTTTTTCTGAACATTGGTAATCTTACTTAAATAAAAGGGAATGGGAACCTCAGAACTTATTGGAGTTTGTAAACCAACATTGTGAGGCTTCAAAATTGGAGATCACTGACAAATTAAGTGGATACAAAGGAACTCATGAGAACCAGTGTAACATTTTTCTTGATTAGACAACTATTGATGAAGAAAAATTGATAGCACATAATCTAGAACTTAAGGAAACTATAAAAGTTGGTTTGACTAAGCTTAATTGCTTTTTGCAACAAAATCTGAAAGTGGATATCCCAACAGTGACACCACCTGTGGTGGTGTAAAAATAAGAGGAAAAATTACTTATACCCATTAACACTGGTGAGAACTGAACCACATGAACATCTTTTTTAATTTTTTTTTTTGGAGACAGAGTCTCACTCTGTTGCCCTTGGTAGAGTGTCGTAGTGTCATAGCTCACAGCAACCTCAAACTCTTGGGCTCAAGCAATTCTCTTGCCTCAGCCTCCCAAGTAGCTGGGACTACAGGCGCCGGATACAATGCCTGGCTATTTTTGTGTTGCAGTTGTCGTTGTTTAGCAGGCCCGGGCTGGGTTCTAACCTGCCTGCACCAGTGTATGTGGCCGGCGCCCTAACCACTGAGCTACAGGCACTGAACCACATGAACATTTTCTTGAGCAGTTGAAAAGGAAACAGACTGAGTTATTAATGATGCTAAACTGTTTAGGAATCAACAAAGAAGAGACCAATGAGGACATGGATGTAAATGGGACAATAAACTGAAGAACCTCTAAGTCAATAATCATTTGTAGATGCTAGTGTGGATTGTTCACCAACTGGTGGTATTCCATTTTTCCAGCAAAAAAAAAAAAAAAAAAAAAATCACATGGAAAAGACAAAACAGAGGCATTAACCCAGGGGAGAGGTCTAACGTGGAAAAAACTACAGAGCACTAGGTGGTACAAAGAGCAATACTTCTCATGAACCGAGATACAGCTTTAGTTAATTTCAGGGTCAGAAATTTTATTTTTAAGGAAAATTAATAGTAAATCTGGAAACCTCAGAACTTGAGCTTTGTGTATAGATTTTAAAAGGATAAATTATATCAACATGATACTATAAATTTAATTGAATTTAACATCTACCCATTTTTCTGTCATCCTAAAATTCTCTGTGTATTCTGTGCATTAAGTTGGGTTTCACTTGGAATTTACATTGAATAAATATATATTTCTAATATTTCAAAATAAATACGTAACTCTAGTTTCTTTGTGTGTGGTGGCTTTCACTTGTAATCCTAGCACTCTGGGAGGCCAAGCCGGGAGGATCCCTGGACCTCAGGAGTGTGAGACCAGCCTGAGCAAGAGTGAGACCATGTCCCTACTTAAAATAGAAAAATCAGCCAGGTTTTGTGGCAGATATGTGCTCCCAGCTACTTGGGAGACTGAAGCAGGAGGACTGCTTGAGCCTATGAGTTTGAGGGTGCTGTGAGCTGTGACACCATGGTACTCCAGCCCAGGAGACTGAGTAAGACTCTGTCTCAAAACAAAAAACAAACAAACCGGGCCAGACACAGTGGCTTATGTCTGTAATCCTAGCACTCTGGGAAGCCGAGGCGGGCGGATAGCCTAGAATGGTAGAGGGTAGCATAAGGAGAAGGAAACAAATTGTGTCTTCCTCACTCTTCTGCCTAGAGTCCCCACAGCCACTCTGAATCATCTCTTAAATCATTGACTCCTTACTCCCTTCCCCTGACTGCTCTACTGAAATATACCCTTGCTTCTTATGCCATGCAAGTACAACATAACTTACCAATCGATTTTCATCAAACACTTCAAAAAGAAGTCGGTGCTGCTGAGGATGAACCTAGGTAAGAAAAACAGCATTTCTTTAAAAACAAGTGAACATCATTAATCCATAGATACTGAAAAACAAAGGCTTGAAAATGTTGCCATTTGCTAGTTGCTATTATTTATGATGTATTTTAAATTACATAAAATACTTAGTATAAGAGCAAACCAGTCACATGTCACTCATGTTCTTTATTTTTTTTTGAGGGTCTCACTCCGTCTTGCAGGCTGGAGTGCAGTGGTGCAATCACAGGTCACCACAACCCAGGACTCACGTGATACCTCCTGCCTCAGCCTTTGCAGTAGCTAGGATTAAAGCTATGTGCTACCATGCTTGGCTAGTTTTACTATATAAAGTACATAAGCAGTCAAAAGTATACATTAAGTTTTCACTTACTGTTTAAATTCTGTAGCATGAGTAAAATTTACATGCAATATTTCATTTTTCAAAGCTGAGGCTTTCATTTTATGTAAATGTTTCAACATTAAGTTAAAAATCTTCTTAATATAAGGCTGGGGACAGGGGCTCACTCCTGTAATCCCAGAACTCTGGCAGGCTGAGGTGGGGGATTGCCTAAACTCACAGGTTTAAGAACAGCCTGAGCAAGAGCAAGACCCCCAACTCTAAAAATAGCCAGCGTTGTGGCGGGTGCCTGTAGTCCCAGCTACTTGGGAGGCTGAGTCAAGAGAATCACTTGAGCCTGAAAGTCTACTGAGGGTGAGAAAGCAAGACTCTGTCTCAAAAAAAAAAATACTTAATATAAAACACAAAGAAATATTTAATACTCTTTTTATACCAGAGGTTAGGATCATGTACATAAAAACCTCCTATTTATGTTGATTTTCTTCCCTACAATACATATATTACATCAAATACTGTGACACTTTGAACTTTGGTGTACATGTCAAAAGTATGGATAGACTTTAGAAATAAGTCCTATGCCTATGACAAAGAAAGATGTTTAATACCTAACCCAGTGCCTACTCTTCCCGCTTCCTTCAGAGAATAATACTAATTTTACCCACAGTTATGTGCCCAGGTTTACCACACCACACAATTCTTAGGGAAATCATTAATTTTTTTAAAATGGAAGTAAAACATATATCCAGTAATACAAAAGGTATAATAAACTTAACTATGTATCTTGTTAACATTTTACATATGTATACATGCCATCATCACCCCGATCAAGATATTGAATACTCTGTTCCATTCTCCATTTCTTTCTAATACAGAGGGTGTCAAAGAACTGCATATACATTTTAAGAAAGGAAAAAACTGTATTAAAATTATAATACTCAATATATTGATAATAAAAAGATGATTATAAGTCATGTTTGAGCACCTCTTAAATAATTGCAGAAATCAAATGTGACTTGAGCATTACAATTTTAATACAGTTCTTTCTTTTTTAGAGACAGAGTCTCACTTTATCGCCCTCAGTAGAGTGCTGTGGCATCATAGCTCACAACTCCTGGGCTTAGGCAATTGCGATTCTCTTGCCTCAGCCTTGGGAGTAGCTGGGACTACAGGTGCCTGCCACAATGCCCTGATATTTTTTTGTTGCAGTTTGGCTGGGGCTGGGTTTGAACCCACCACCCTTGGTATATGGGGCTGGCACCCTACTGACTGAGCCATAGGAAATGCCCAGTTTTTTTCCTTTCTTAAAATGTATATACATTTTGGGGGCATCTTCTATATATTGTTTTCTGTGAATGGGACCCTCTGAAATCGTTCATCAGGGAGGCCCTGAATATTTCTATCTAAAAATGTATCCCTTGCACCTAAGGGGTAATTATGAGGCCAACCTATTGCCAGTTGTTCAGTGGGCCTTCTGGGAGAACTCTTCAAGGGTAACTGGCTCGGCTGGGAGGGACCCTGTTCCATTTTTCTTTCCCACCTGGAATTCAGTTAGGTTAGCTGATGCTCCCATAGCCATAATATCACCATGGGACAATTGAGGACAGAAGCTCCAATGAAAAGCCAGACATGATGGGGCAGAAAAACAGTACAAGACAATAATCTTTTCAAAGAAGATGCAGAAGAACTTTTGAGGTGGAATTGAGACAAAACTGAGACTTGAAAGATGGGAGAAATTTAAATAAGGAAACGTAGAGAACATTCACAGCAGAGCAGTCGGAGGGGGAGAGAAGGCTTGGGGTCAGAGTGAGCATGCTCTGGGGAGATCAGACTGACGAGAATAATTCTGCATGCAGTACTGGGCAGTGCGAGAAAAATTTGCTCAGTTGGGTTAGGGTGAAGGGTGGCACTGAAGTCCAAAAAAGGAGTTAATACTTGATTGGTTGGGTGGGTGGGGAAGCAGTTTTAGAAGAACTGACATGACTTAGGCACATATAGTAATATTTGTGGTTCACAAAATGAATTTAACTGGAGAGCGACCCGGGTGACATAGTGAGACTGTCTTAAAAAAAAAAAAAAAACATAATCTGCTGTTCAGGCTGCAATTATTAGTTTCCTAATAGGATTCTCTGCTTCAGCTGTCTTATCTTTTCAATGCAACTTTCTTCTTATAATGGGGATGATATAACTAAAAGACAGTTTAAGCCATATTTACAGCCCTACTCCAGAGATGTTTCCAGTGTTCTAAATAATAAAATCCAAAGGCCTGAGCATGGCATGATCCTTCATGGTAAGTCCAATTTGCCTCTTGGCCTTGTCTCTTACAATTGTCCCCTTGCCCACCCATCATATACCCTAAGCTCTAAGCCCTCTAGAAACTCTCTACTCATAGCTCACGGGGCTCTCTGATCTGTAGTTTGTATATGTGCTAAGGTCTCTCCATATGCAACATCTTTCCCACTGTATGTGTCCAAATTCCACCAGCATCCAACCAAGCTTTGGTGCAAATGGTAACCCCCAATAAAACCTTATCTCCCGGGCGGTACTTGTGGCTCAAAGGAGTAGGGTGCCGGCCCGATAGGCTGGAGGTGGCAGGTTCAAACTGCAAAAAAACTGCTTCTTCCATGACTTAGCAATTATGGAAAGCAATTATGAATAAGGCTGCAATAAACATTCTGGTGTACATATCTTTATTATAGTGTAACTTTGGTTCTTCTGGATATATACCTAGTAGAGGAACTGCAGGATCAAATGGCAGGTCTATTTTTAGATCCCTAAGTGTTCTCTAAACATCTTTCCAAAAGGAACGTATTAGTTTGCATTCCCACCAGCAGTGTAGAAGTGTTCCCTTTTCTCTACATCCATGCCAGCATCTCTGGTTTGGGGATTTTGTGATGTGGACGAATCTTACTGGAGTCAGATGATATCTCAAAGTAGTTTTGATTTGCATTTCTCTGATGATTAAGGATGATGAACATTTTTTCATGTGTCTGTAGGCCATGTACCTGTCTTCTTTAGAGAAGTTTCTCTTCAAGTCCCTTGCCCACCCTGAGATGGGATCACTTATTCTTTTCTTGCTAATATGTTTGAGTTCTCTGTGGATTCTGGTTATTAAACCTTTGTTAGACATAACCTGCAAATATCTTCCCCCATTCTGCGGGCTGTCTGCTTGCTTTACTTACTGTATTCTTGGCTGTGCAGAAGTTTTTAGTTTGATTGGATCCCAGTAATAAATTTTTGGTGCTGCTTCAATTGTGTGGGGTGGGGAGGGGTCCTCCTCATAAAATATTCTCCCAGGCCAATTTCTTCAAGTATTTTCCCTGCACTTTCTTCTAGTATTTTTATAGTTTCATGTCTTAAGTTTAAATCTTACATCCAGTGAGAGTCTATCTTAGTTAATGGTGAAAGGTGTGGGTCAGTTTCAGCCTTCTATAGGTTGCCAGCTGGTTTGCCCAGCACCATTTGTTAAATAGGAAGTCTTTTCCCCACTGAATGTTTTTGATTGCCTAATCGAAGATCAAATGACAGTAAGTAGCTGGGTTCATCTCTTGGTTCTCTATTCTGTTCCATACATCTACCTCTGTTTTTGTGCCAGTGCTATGCTGTTTTTATCACTATTGATTTATAGTATAGTTTGAGGTCTGGTAGCATGATTCCTCCTGATTTGTTTTTATCTCTGAGTAATATCTTGGCTATTTGAGGTTTTTTCTGATTCCATATAAAATGAAGTATTATTTTTTCACAGTCTTTAAAGTATGACAGTGGTGCTTTAATTGGGATTGCATTAAAATTGTATATTGCTTTGGGTAGTATGGACATTTTAACAATGTTGATTCTTCACAGCCATGAGCATGGTATGTTTATCCATTTGTTAACATCTTCAGCTATTTCTTTTCTCAGAGTTTCATAGTTCTCTTTATAGAGCTCTTTCACATCCTTTGTTAGGTAAACTCCCCTGCTGTATTCCTTGATCACTTCTAAGAGTTTTGTAGTAGAATCCCTGGGGTTTTCCAGATATACAATCATATCATCTGTGAAGAGTGAAAGTTTGATTTCCTCTGACCCTAAATGGATACCCTAGATTGCCTTTTCTTGATTAATTGCGATGGCTAAGACTTCCATTACAATGTTAAAGAGCAGAGGAAACAACAGGTAACCTTGCCTGGTTCCTGATCTGAGTGGAAATGATTTCAATTTAACTCCACTCAATACAATACTGCCTGTGGGTTTGCTGTAGATGGCCTCTATCCATTTAAGAAAAGTCCCATTTATACCTATTTTCTTAAGTGTTCTGATCATGAAAGGATGCTGGATGTTATGAAAAGTTTTTTCTGCATTGATCGAGAGAATCATATGGTCTTTGTTTTTTATTTTGTTTATGTGATGTATTATATTTATAGATATATATATATTGAACCATCCTTGAGACCCTGGGATAAAACCCACTTGGTCATGGTATATAATTCGTTTGATGTTTTGCTGGATTCTGTTTGCTAGGATCTTATTGACTATTCTTGCATCTATATTCATTAAAGATATTGATCTATAATTTTCTTTTCTTGTTGGGTCTTTTCCTGGTTTGGGGATCAGGGTGATATTTGCTTCATAAAATGTGCTGGGAAGTATTCCTTCTTTTTCTATGCTTTGGAAAAGGTGCTGTAATATAGGTACTAGTGCCTCTTTAAAGGTTTGGTAGACTTCTGATGTGAAGCCATCTGGTCCTAGACTCTTCTTTTTTGGGAGATTTAGTATAGTTGATGCTATTTCAGTACTTGATATAGGTCTGTTCAACATTTCTAATTCTTTCTGGGTAAGTCTAGGAAGGTGGCATGCTTCCAAGTATTGGTCAATTTCTTTCATATTTTTGTATTTCTGACAATAGAGTTTTTTATAGTATTAAGAATTTTTTGAATTTCTGATGTTATTTCACCTTTGTCATTTCTGTTTGATGAAATTAGGGATTTTAATTTTCTATTTCTGGTTAAGTTAGCCAAGGGTTTATCAATTTTGTTAAACTTTTCAAAAAAACCAACTTTTCAATTCATTGATCTTTTGAATAATCCTTTTGTTTTTGATTTTATTTAATTCAGCTCTAATTTTGGTTATTTCTTTTTTCTGCTGCATTTGAGGTTGGAATGTTCTTCCTTTTCTAGTTGCTTGAGATGTCCCATTAGGTTGTTGACTTCCTCTCTTTCTGTTCTCTTAAAGAAGGCTTGCAGTGCTAAAAATTTCCCTCTTAGGACTGTCTTTGCAGTATCTCAGAGGTTCTGATGATTCATATCTTCATTATCATTCCATTCCAAAAACTTGTTAATTTCCTTCTTTTTTTTTTTTTTTGGCAGTTTTTGGTTGGGGCCAGGTTTGAACCTACCATCTCCAGTATAGGGGGCCAGTGCCCTACTCCTTTGAGCCACAGGTGCTACCCAGTAATTTCCTTCTTTATCTCTTCTTTGACCCAACTATCTTTCAGCATAAGGTTATTTAGTTTCATGTCTTTGTATGAGTATGCAGATTCCTGTTATTGGTGAGTTCCACTTTTACTCCATGATGATCTGAGAAAATACAAGGAATAATTTCTATTCTTTTGAATTTGCTGAGGTTAGACTTGTGACTTAAGATGTGATTGATTTTGGAGGATGTTCCATGGGCTGATGAGAAGAACGTGTATTCAATTTTGTTAGGATGAAATGTTCTGTAGATGTCTATTAAATTCAATTATTGTATGGTGAAGTTTAAGTCCAGAATTTCTTTGCTTAGTTTCTTCTTGGAGGATCTATCTAACACTGCCAAAGGGGTGTTAAAAATCTCTGACTATTATGGTGCTGAAAGATATCAAATTGTTTATGGCTGTTAGGGTCTTGCTTATAATTGAGGAGCATTTTGGTTGGGCACATAAATGTTAATAATTGATATCTCGTCATGTTGCGTGTTTTCCTTAACAAATACGAAGTGACCATCCTTGTCTTTCCTTACTTTTGTTGGTTTAAAGCCTAATGTATCTGCAAATAAAATTGCAACCCCTGCTTTTTTCTGTTTTCCATTTGCCTGGATTATAGTTGTCCATCCCTTCATCCTGAGTCTATATTTATCTTTTAAGATAAGATGAGATTCTTGTATGCAGTAGATATCTGGCCTGAGTTTTTGTATCCAGTCAGCCAACCCGTGCCTCTTTAGTGGACATTCACGTTAATTGAGTAGTGGACATTCACGTTAATTGAGAGTATTGATATGCCTAGAAGTATTGTGGGTGTCAAGTTTTTCAAAAGACCAATGGACACTTTTAATCCTTTCGTCACTGTGGAAGTTAGGTTTTGATCAATAATTTCTGAGTGGGTTTACTTCAGTGGTAAAGCATTGTGGTGGTCATTATGGAGGATGGGTCTGAAAATATCTTGAAGAGCTGGTTTAGTGATGGCAAATTTCTTCAATGTGTGAATGTCATTAAAGTATTTGACTTCTCCATCATAAATGAAACTCAGTTTAGCTGGATACAGAATCCTGGGCTGAAAGTTGTTTTGTTTTAGGAGATTGAAGGTTGATGACCTTCCTCTTCTGGCTTGAAAAGTTTCAGCAGAAAGATCTGCAGTCATTCTAGTATTCTTCCCCTTGTAGGTTATGATTTTCTTATGTCTGGCTACTTGCAGGATTTTCTCTTTCATTTTAACTTGATGAAGTTAATTACAATGTGTCTAGGGGTTGCTTTATTTGGATTGAGTCGTGCTGGGGTTCTGAGACTGTCTGCTATCTGAATTTCAGTATCTCTTGCCATGTTTGGAAAGTTTTCCTCTAAAATCTCTTGGAGTAGAGCATCTGTGCCTTTCAGATCATTCTCATCACCTTCCAGAATTCCAGAATGTTTGCTTTTTTGGAGTGGTCCCAAAACTCTCTCAGGGAATGATCCATCTTTGCTCTCCATTTTTCTTCATCTTTGAGCTTTTGGGAGCATTCAAAAGCTTTGTCTTCAATGTCTGAGATCCTTTCCTCTGCCTACTCCATCCTATTACTGAGGGATTCTACTATATTTCTCAGGTCTTTGAGAAGTACAAATTCTTGCCTCAATTTGTCAAAATCTTTGGTGATTTTATCTTTGAATTCTTGAGCTAACTTTTGAATTACTCCTTGCACTTCTAATTCATATTTTACTTCAATTCTGTTAATCTTATTTCCTATCCAAATTCTGAACTCAATTTCTGACATCTCAGCCATTTGTTTATGAATAGGATCTTCTGTTGCATCTCCTTTGTTGTACCTTGGGAGAGTTGATCTATGCTGGTTATTCATGTTGCCAGAGTTTTTCCACTGATTCCACCCCATGGTTATTTTTCACCATTTGTTTAGAGAGGCTGGTAAGGTGGAATCAAATTGAGGGCTCCTGGAGATGTAATTAATTAGCCCTTTACCAAAGTTCTGGGACTGGTGACTGCAGCTTTCCCCCGATGGCTTTACCAAGGTCCCATTCAGTACTATAGCCTGAGACTCTGGGGACGCTTGGTATGATGGAGCTAAGTGGATCTGTGTTGTATTTAGCTACTCTGACCAATCCTAGTGGATCAGTGACTTTGGATTAAAATCTCCGCTGTGGAGGAATACTAGCAATTAAGACACCCTGGCCCCCACTGGTAGTAACTGGAAGAGGAGACTCAGACCCTCCCTCTACAACACAATCAGTGTACAATCTTGGATAGTTCTCTGGTGATTGGCCCAGATCAAGAGTTCCAAACCATTTGTCCTGGTCAGCACAAACACAGATCAAGTGGGAGAGTTCAAAACGTCTCCAGCAACTAGACAGCAGGGTACAATGGCAGCTCAAGTGTGACTTGCTCTGGTGGTCCATGGAGTCAGAAAGGCCCCCCCCCCCCAGCAAAAGAATTATTCCAGTGGGGCTGGTGCCTCTTTTCTCCCTTTGCATCAGTGTCACCCTGCAGGGCTGGTTACCAGTCACTGGTTACCTCACAGGGCTATAGCCCAGCTCTCTATAATACTCAAGTACACTGGGCCATTTACTGTGCAACCTGCAGGCAGGACTAGTTCAAGCCTGATTCCCTCTGGTGATATGGAAACTGGGGAGTGTTTCACCTCGTCTGTACTCAGCCAGGGGTTACTGGGGAGGAGTATGGTTCTCTCCCTCAGAGACCATGCCACACTCCTTCTCTGGAACCCCTGCAGGTCAGGTCAGGTTCATTTCATGTTCCACAGAATTGGGGAGGTATCTCTCCCAAATTTGACCCCAGTGGGAGGGAGAGTGGAGCCGCCACCACTGTCAGGGGTGGCACTGCCACTGTTGGGGGTGGTGCTGCCAGTCTAGGGTACTACAGTGCGCTGGTCCCAGGAGCTGGGCAGGGAGCTAGAGGGCACGGGTAGCAGGAGTTGGGCGGAGAGCCAGAGGGCAGAGCCGCAGGCCTTGGACCTCCAGCTGTATAGGTTTCAGGACCTGGGCAGGGAGCCAGGGGAGCTGGTGGGCAGTGCCCCATGGGTAGCATAAGCGGGTGGGTTGCCAGTAGGTGCCACTGTGTCCCCAGTGGTCAGTGGCCCAGTCCTGCACTATGCTCTTTCCAACATGGAGCAAGTTTTTCTCCCCTTGTGACTTTCTGCCTCTATTAAAGTTATAGTTTCAGCACAACTGCCCCACAGATCAGGAGATGCCCCACTCTAACAAAAATCTGCCAGACACTCCAGATTCTGCTGGGGGTAGTCTTCCAGACCACCAGGAGAGGGGGGAAAGGTGGATTGGGAGTTCAGGAAGGTAGGGAGAATATCAGTTCAACTTTTGGCCCAGACAAGAGACTGCCTGGGCTTGCAGCGGTATCTCTTTGTGGAGGGAGTCCTGACCCTTAGTGGTTCTCTTCCCCTTGGTGAAACAAAAGGTCCTCTGTTCATTACTCACCTCAAGACGCTCTCATGAGGGGGAGGGAAGGGAAGGATTCTTGTCCTCTTTGGGATAGGTTTTGGACCTGAAATTTGTTTCCTTGGAGTCCCAGCTTGCCTCAGCAGGGGTGATGCAAACCTATCAATCCTCTCTCTCAGCTTAGTTCCTGATCTTCCACTTTATTGGGTTGGGTCTGGCCATTATTTCTCCCTCTGGATGGGAGCCTCTGCTGAAAACTGGCTTCAATCAGCCATTTTGCCTCTTTTCCCATTTTCCTGATTTCACTTCTATTCTTGCAAAGTTTAACAAGAAATTTAATGTTTGTTCATTGCTCTAATTCAAGCTCTGTTAGTCTCATAACAGCACATAAAAACAGCCAATAATAAAAGTGCCACTCAGCAAGATACTGCCACATATGGATGTGAACACAACCATGAGACACTGATATACCAAAGTTATTAAACCTTACTGAGTTGTTTGTACAGTGTAAGGGCATGATGGAAAGTTCACGAACTTTATTGTCAAACTGCATAGCATATATTTGACCACTGTAAAGTATACAATGCAATGGGTTTTAGCAATTTATAGAATGTGGAGCAAACATCATAATTTTAGAACATTTTCACCAACCCAAAAAGAAACCCTGTGCCTTTTGGCAGACACTGCCTATTTCCCCTCAACCTCCCCAGACAACCACTAATTTATTATCTCCACAGATTTACCTATTCTGAACATTTCATATAAGTGGCATCATACAATATGTGGTCTTTTGTAATTGGCTTCTTTCACTTAGCATGATGTTTTCAAGGTTCACCCAATAGTAGCTTCTATTGCTACTTTTTACTGATGAATTTCATTGTATGTATACCTTATTTTGTTTATCCGTTCATTAGCTGATGCACATTTGGGTTGTTTCTACTTTTTTATTATTATGAATGATGTTGCTATGAATAACTGAGTACAAGTTTTATGTGAACATATGTTGTAAGAACATCTTAAAATAAAAACTGTAAAACATTAAATGAATTTGACAAGTATTTTTATAAGCATAAAGCATTATATAAAGTATTCTGGCATTTTACTTTGCACATTTATGTCTTTCTGCTTGGTTTCCCTATATAAATAGTTACTTCTAATTAACAATATAAATGATAGCCATATGGCCATGGGGGGCACCCCAAACTATACAAAAGGATATACAGTGAATTATAAATCTCTGGCTGGGTGTGGTGGCTCACTTTGTAAGGCTGAGGTCAGGGTATCACTTGAGCTTGGGAGTTCAATACTGGTCTGAGCAAGAGACCTCATCTCTACTAAAAATAGAAAAACTAGCTGGGCCTTGTGGCGGGTGCCTATAGTCCCAGCTACTGGGGAGGCTGAGGCAAGAGGATCACCTGAACCCAAGATTTTGAGGTTGCTGTGAGCTATGATGCCACAACACTATACCCATGGTAACTGATAAAACTGAGTGAGACTTAAGAAAAAATTATAAATCTCTCTCTTTTCCTGGTCCCACTCCCAGAGCAAACACTGCAGTTTCTTAGATCCTTTCAGAAATATTTTCTGAGAATATCAGCATATAATATTTTGGAAATTTTCTACTTTTACGCAAAGAGTAGCATCCCATACGCAGTGTTGTACCTTTGCTTCTTTATTTAACATATTCTAAAATTAAAGTTCTATCAATTCACATAGATCTGCCTCTTTCTAAACAGCTGATTAGGATTTCAATGACGGTATAGAAGGTATAGATGTATCATAATTTACTTAGTGCTCTGCTGATGGGGTGCCCTCCTTCTTCCTAGCTAATAGAATCTGATTTTATTAAAATATCGGATAGCAACATATTTCAGGGATAGGCAACCACTCCTTGCCTGCAAGGGCTGAACCTCGACTCCTCTGGGCCTCTCAGTAATCCTGTTATCCTCACCAATGACTGGGTTGGAAGTATGCACATGATACAATTCTGGCCCAAGAAGTAAAAGGCAAAATATACTGGAGTGGGGCAGTGGGGGGGTTAGCAAAAGGCTCTTCACTTTTTAAAAGAGACACAGGGGAAAGCTTCCCGTTTTTTTCCCTCTAGACATCATCATGTGAGGGTATGGCACTTTGAATTGCTATGAGCATCTTGTGACCATGGAGAGGAGGCCAAGAGAGTCCCAGAGAAGCTGGCTCAGACATGACTTCCTAAGCTGCTGTTGTAACCAACCTTCCTCTATGCTTCTCGTGATTAGAGATAGCCTATGTGCTTATGGTGTAATCTACTTCTAGTTGTTACTTGAAATCTATTACTTAGAGCCAAAAGCTTCCCAAATGATACACTTTCTCAGGGGGTCTTTCTCTAAATGCGTTACCCTAAGTAACAACACCTCCATTCACTGCCCAGTACTCTGTGTTTTCTCTTTCATGATGCTTAGCACACTGATAATTGTTTTGAGTTACTTGTTCACATTGGTCCACACTGGAAGTAAGCTTCATTTAAGGATAGACACCATAGCCATTTCATTAATAAGCACTAGCAAAATGCCTGAGAAACAAGTAGAGAAAAATATCACACAATTTTGTTTGTATGGAGGTAGTAGAATGGAATAGACCCTTTTCTTAAGCCATTGGACCCTTATCTTAGACCATACACAATACCTGGATAAAAAGACAGAGAAAAACCCCAGAAGATCACATTATCAATGGTGGTTTCACAGAGATGAAATTATGCCTGATTTTCATTTCTCTTTTTAAAAACATCATGTACAAATCATGTTACTTCCATAACATAATACAAATATACACATGCACATGTATGTTATATAAAGTTAACATGATGACTATGAATATTAAAGACATAAACAGAGCATGAGGGGAGTGCATAAAATGGAGTGGGGCTTTTGGAAATGCTCACGCCCTACTCTGTGCACAGACTAGATGATATGTGCATTGCACCTCAAGTTTTAGATGTTTTCCATCCTGTCACCTGTCTGCCTGGTCTCATCTGAGTACCTCTATGTGTACATTTTATTAGAATTTGCTACTGAGGACTAACTTTAATTTGGAGTTTCCCCTGTTTGTTAACTTCCCAATAACTGTTCTCCACAAAAACTTTCTTTGAATGTCATGTTTTCTCAAAGACATAAAAGCTTCCTTCAACTTCTGACCACAGTTTCCATTTGGCTGAATGCCCAACAACCCAGTTTTGACTGTAATATTTGACTATAATATTTTATTTCAGCCCAGTTATGACTGTAATAATTTTGGACATTTTTGTGGTGAATATATTCAGTTAAAAACATTTTGGATCATGTATAAATGGTGATATAAATGATGAAGAAAATAGGAGACCATACATAATAATGCTCTTTATACCCAAGATAGTACATCATCACGAAAAGAATCATTCCATTCTTTTCTAGTTGAGATAAATTAGCATTGATCTGCATGAATTTATCTTGTTATCCTTGTGATAAACTAGAGAAATTTCTGATTAAAACAAATGTGCAGCCTATGATCCCAGAACAAAGTAATGCTACCTAGAACATTTGGTAATAGTAAAATTATAGCAAAAAAGAATAAATAAAACCAAAGAAGAGTAAAATGCAGTATGGTCCTGAGCCTGGTTTATCAATTACAAATGAGTCTTCTCTCAAGATATAAATGAATGGGCCAGGTGTGGTGGCTCACAGCTGTCATCCTAGAACTCTGGGAGGCCCAGGTGGGCTGACTGCCTGAGCTCACAGGTTCGAGACTAGCCTGAGCAAGAGCGAGACCCTGCATCTAAAAATAGCCAGGCATGGTGGTCCATGCCTGTAGTCCTAGCTACTTGGGAGGCTGAGACAAGAGAATAACTTGAGCCCAGGAGTTTGAGGGCTCTGTGAGCTATGACACCATGGTACTCTACTGAGGGCAACAAAATGAGACTCTGTCTAAAAAAAAAAAAGATACAAATGAATGGAAACATAGCCTGTGTTCATGGATTAGAAGAATATAAAATAAATATGTATAGTTGTATAAAGAAAATATAACTTTACTACCCCCTCAAATCTACCAATTCAATGTTGTCTCTATCAAAATCTTAATGGCATTTTTTACAGAAATAGAAACAACATCCCAAAATTTATATGGAACTCTATGACAGACCCTGAACCTAGAGAGAAAGACAAATAAAGCTGGATATCTCACTGCTTCCTGATTTCAAACTATATTACAAAGCCTCCATAATTAAAACAGTATGTGGTACAGGCATACAGACAGACATAGAAACTATTAAATTTGAATAGAGAATCCTCAAATAAACCCACAATATACAGTCAACTTGTCTTTGGGATAAGACAGTCTCTTCAACAAATGGCTTGGAGAATCGAAATCTATATAAAAAAGAATGAAAGATTACATCCTTATATTAAATCATACACAAAAATCAATTCAAAAGACATGACACCTAAAACTATAGAACTCCTAAAAGAAAACAGGAGGAAGCTTCTTAACTTCAGTCTGACAATGATTTCTTGGGTATGAGAGCAAAAGCACAGAAATAAAAGCAAAAATAGATAAGACTACATGTATTTCTCCATAACAAAAGAATCAACAGAGTGAAAAGGACCTATAGAATGGGAAAAATTTTGCAAACTGTGTATCTGATAAAAAGTTAATTTAGAAAACACAGAAGAATTGTGACAACTCAACAGTAAAAAACAAAACAAAACAAAAAACCCCTAATAAACCAATTTTAAAAATGGGCTAAGGATAGGAATAGACATTGTCCAAAGAAGATACATAAATGGCTAACATATACATGAAAAGGTGCTTAGAATCAGTAATTATCAGGGGAAGCAAATCAAAACCACAATAAGATATCACCTCACACATGTCAGGAGAACCACTATAGAATTTTTTTTTCCAAAAATAGATGACAGTCTAGAGGCAGCTTCTCTGCAGCCTCTCCCAGGTAGAGAGGAGAGAAGTGTGGACAGTTCCCCCCATTAGAATGGCTCCCCTCAGAGACAGCACTGTGGAGGCACAGAGGGACAGTACCTGCCACCAGCAGCAAAAAAGAAAGGAAAGAAAGGAGGATAGGGGAGTAAACAGATGAAGGGGAGACTTGTGGTGTGCAAGGAGACACTGCACGTGGGGATTCCTGTGCCATCTGAGTTGCTGGATGGAGATACACATGGGAATCCCTGTGCCATGTGAGTTGCTGGATGGACCGCCAACCCCTGCAGCCCCCTGCTAGGTTGGTCCAGGAATTGGCCTAAAGTCTGTGCAGAGCTGCCCTACTGGCCAGAGGGCATGAAGGCAAACAGAGGGCAGCTGGTGCTATTCAGAGGGCAGCCAGGAGGAGCACCACCCATGGATGGTTGGGGTGGGTCTAATGGGGACAAGACTGGTAGCTTCTCTGGGCCAGTAACCTGGAGCCAAGGGGTTCCCTCACAGTAGCAGGAGGATTGGGGCACTGGAGATGAAGAGGGGGCGCCCAGCTGGCAGCCTTGCACAGGGAAGCAACCACCACACTTCAGTGGGACAAAGGAGGGGCACAAGGACCCCTGTATTACAGGGACCATAGATACACATTTTAGCCCAGTGAGGCACAGCTTCCCAGAGCCTTTAGGTTTGGCCTGTAGCAGGGCTGGCTTGGGTTCAAATGACTGTGTCCAAGCAGATCCCCAGCAAAAGACAGCTTTTGAATGGCCTGGTCCTCCCATGGAACTCCCTGTAGATTCCAAGTGTTATTTGAATCTTGATTTGGCAGGGCCTGGGGCTCCTGAGCACATAGGACCACCCTGGGAGGACCTCCCCTCACCTCTCAATAGTTTGCTGATCACCGGACAGATCCAGGCTCAAGGAAAGGCAAGGATCTTCTCATTTAGCAGCTGCTATTACTGCTGATAGAAGAGCACCACCTAGTGACTTCTCCCTAACGGAACCTAACAAAAATGGCTACAACTACGATTCTTGAGTCATCCTTTCTTCCATGCTGCTGCTGCTTTTTTCTTTCATTTTCAACGAGGTTTCTGTTAAATATAGTTAAGTTTTATTTTCCTCTTTTTTTCTTCCTTTTTCCAGGGCAACAAAGAGGACTTTAGTAGGTACAGCTATAACTGTTCCCTCCACCCTGCCTTTTTTCTAAGACATGAAAGACGATTTTATTAAACACAGTTAGATTTTCTTTCTTTTCTTTTCTTTTTCCAGGGTATCAAAGAGGACTTTAGTAGGTACAGTTATAATTCTTTTTGTTTTCCTTTTTTTCTTCCTTTTCCTTTATTGTACCTTATGGTCAACTTAACCCTATAGCCTAGAGTTAAAAAGAAATCATGCATGAGGAGAAACCACCAAAAGAACCCAGGCAACACGAAAAATGGGAAACCACCAAAAGAACCCAGGCAGCATGAAAAATGATAACAGATCCCAAGGGATCACAACAGAGCTACTGCAGAAAACTATAAAGAAATTGTTTAAAATGGCAGAAATGGATATCAGAACATGGATGACAAATAAGATGAATACATTTGAAGAGAAAGTTGAAAACCAGCAAAAAGAAGTTTAAAATAAGTCCCAAAAAATTAAGAAAATCAAAGACAAAGTCACCAAGGATCTCTGGACAAAATTAGGAAGGACATAACAGGGCTAAACTCTTTCTAATCCAATTTTTCTGTTACCTGCATACTCTTCAAGTTTTATTTATTTTGGGTGGGAAAGAGGTTAGTAGATTACTTGTTATTCTCTGACAATTTCAAAAGAGAAAAATACAAATATGAACTTATCTGATGATCTTATCTATTTTAGGTTGCGTGCAATAATTTTTTTGACTGTTATAATTCTTGAAGCAATCTCCAGGATAAAGCCCAGGCTTCCTCTTGCAAGTCTCACAATAGAAAATGATTTGTCTGGCTCGGCGCCTGTGGCTCAAT
>CAUYQV010061871.1:0-66086 GCA_963574575.1 Galagoides demidoff
CATATGAGTAAAAACGTGTGAGATTTGTCTTTCAGAGCTTGGGGTAGTTCCTATGATCTTCTTCAGTTCCATCCCTATTGTATCCATGGTAGAGTTTCATTTCTTTGGCTCTCTAATATTCCATCCTATATATGCACCATCACTTCATCCATTCATCGGCTGATGGACACGTGGGCTGATTCCGCCTCCTGGCTATTGTGAGCTGTGCTGCAGTGAACATGGGAGTGCAGATATCTCCTCAATCCACCCATTTCCCCTCCTTTGGATACATACCCAACAGTGGATTGCTGGGTCATGTCATAGTTATATTTTTAGTGTTTTGAGAAACCTTCATTCTGTTCTCCATAGTGATTACAATAATTTATACCCCACATCCTCCCTCCAATTTATTATTGCCTGTCTTTCTGATGAAAGGCATTTTAACTGGAGTGAGATGATATGTCATTGTACTTTTTTGATTTGCATTTCTCTGATGACTAATGATACCCAATGTCTTTTTCATATACTTATTAACCAGTGTATGTCTTATTTTGAGAAATGCCTATTCAGATCCTTTGACCATTTTTTTTATTGGAATATTTGACTTTTTCTGAGTTAATTCTTTGACAGATTGGTAACTTACAAGTATTTTAACTCATTCTGTGGGATTTCTCTTCCCTTTGTTGACTATTTTGTTTGCTGTACAGAAGGTTTTTAGCTTGATGTGATTCCGTTTGTCCAATTTTGCTTTGTTTGCCTGTGCTTTCGGAGTTTTACTTAAGAAGTCCTTGCCCAGACCAATCTCCTGAAGCATTTACCCTATGTTTTATTTTAGCAGTTTTGTAGTTTAAGGTCTTAGATTTAAGTCTTTAATGCATTTGGATTTGACTTCTGCATATGGTGAGAGATAAGGGTCTATTTTCATTCTTCTTCATAAGGATATCCAGTTTCTCAGCATCATTGATGGGAGACATTGTCCTTTCTGCATCGTATGTTCTTGGCATCTTTGTTGAAGAGAAGTTCACTGTGGACATGTGGACTTCTTTCTGGGTTCTCTGTGCTCTTCCATTAGTCTATGGACCTGTTTCTATGATGGTACCTTCCTGTTTGGGTTACTACAGCTCCATAGTAAAATGTGAGGTCAGTGTGATCCCTGTTTTTTTCTGTTTGTTGTTTTGGTTTTTGTTCAGGATGGCTTTGGCTATTCCGGGTCTTTTGTGGTTCCATATAAATTTTAGGATGAGTTTTTCTGTTTCTGTGAAGAGTGTCTGTGGTATTTTGATGGAGATTGCATTGAATCCACATTATACCCATGGTATAATGTTAATACCAGGCAGCATGGTGACTCATCTGGTTTTTGGTTCTTCTGAAGAAGACTGCTCGTGTGGAGAGTTCTTGAGTTTGGTGTTCATGCAGAGGAGAGATGGTAGGAGGTTTCTATTCTGCTGTCCTGCTGTGTGCTCTTCCCTCTACTCTTTAAACCTCTACATTTCCTGCCTCTCTTCTCAGTAGATGACTTTGGCTCTGACTTTATTAAAAAATATATTGAAATTTTTTCAAAGTCCTGCCACCCCACTAATAAACTTACTGCATGTAACCAGCTCTTCCAACTCTCAGTGACAGTGCAACTGCAGATTGTGTGTGAGGGCTACTCCTCCACCATCTCATGCCTCTTCCACGATCATTGTTTGCTTATCTGAGAATTCCAATTTCTTATGCCTGAAACTTGATTTTCATCTTTCACTCTTCAGTCTTTCTCATTTCCTACATAAAACAATCACTAAGTCCTATCAAAGCTATCTCCTAAATGCTTCTTAAATTCATCTCTTTTTCTTTATCTTACCAACCCTGGGTTGCTGCCATAGCCTTTTTATAACCAACCATTTGGTCTTATCTCTATCCAGCCTTACCTTAATTCAATGTGTTCTTTGTATCTTATCCAGAGGGATTTTTCCAAAATGGGTAGTATGATCCTGTGACTTCCCTGCTTAAAATCATTCAGTGCTGTGCATTGCCCTTAAAAGAGAGTTTGAAGTCTGTAAGGAAGCTTTCAAGTCTTCCACTCCCCGGTAAGCTTACCCCTCCTGCTTTATTTTCCACAGTGTCTCTCACCTTATCTTAAAAACTAAGCTGTAAATAAAGTAGTTTACTTGAATTTCCACAAATTTGTTGCATCTGTTTGCTGTCCAGTCATTGCTCTTGCTGTTACCTTTTCCTTTGATTCTGTCCTTTACTCACTTTATGTTTCAGTGCAGATGTGGCCTCCTCTATGGACTTTAACTCAACCCTCCCTTCAACACCATGTTAGATATTCCTCTTGTGTTTCTGCTGCATCTTGTATTTTCTCCATTTTCACTGTTATTACACTATGTGGCTAGTGTTTGTCTACCTGTGTGCCTCCTCACCAGACAGTGAATTCCTGAAGGGCAGAAGTTATCTTTCCACTGGGTTATTCCCAGTGGATTAGGCACAGAGCTCCAGAAACAGTTTTTTGTTTTTGTTTTTGACAGAAGGAATTCTAGTAGCTCAGCAATGCATGCTGTGGTGTTTCTTTTTGCTGGTTGTTGAGAGGCGTAGACAGCTGGAACAACCAATATTCAAGCAGTGGACCTGCAGAAATAAAGAGGAAATCTGAGCAGGTCATTCATAATAGTAGAGAAGTAAATAAAAAATAATCATGGCCAATTCTGAGTTCATCTTTTTTTGAATATAATTTTTATTTGGGGAGTTTCAAAGGCTTTTGCTATTCCATGATGCTCATCTTTATACATCTATCTTTGTTATGAATGGAATGATCATTTACAGAGTTTTATTTGAGGGGCTGGAGGAGTTAGAGAAGGACAATCACTTATTTTTGGAATCACTTTGTGCCGCAAAAATTTTCAAATATCATGCTAAGTTGTACTGTTTTGTTTTCTTGGCAGATGGTTACATTTCATTCAATAGTGGCATTTTATTGGAAATGTACTATCAGAGATAATTTCCAGGAGGGCATTAAAAATGGATTATTATATGGAAAGGGAATTTCAAATACCCAGTTCTGTACTTAAAACTACTGGATAAAATAGCAAGAGTGTAGTTGGTCTAATGGGAACACTTAAAATTCTGTATTGCAAAGTGTTGCTAAAGACAACTTTTAGTTCGCTCATAATTCCGGGTTGCACCCACTCACTCTGCTAGTTTTAGTTGCTGGGAAGGTACTTGACAAGTGGGTAGTAATGAGGCTTAGTGTACATTTTACCTAACCTTCTATCAGGTAAGCCAATTAAAATGTTACATCTGAGAGAGTACATACTCTGATTTCTGCTTAGGGATGGAAAACATTAACTTACACTTGGAAATACTTTCACTTTATAGCCTTCAGTTTATGACATCTTCCATTTATTTTCTTGGGCTGGTTAGCTCTCCTTCTGACCCAGTAATAGCAACCTCCAAAGTATGGTTTTAATCCCATAAAAGGCAGTTGGTATTCACTGAACAAAACATAAAAGACATGCCTTTCCCATCTCTAGGTTTTGGCTAGCCGTTTTTCAATTTTGGCCAAAAATGAGATTGGATGAATTTTTTTCAAGTGTACCTTTTGCCTTCTGAAAAAACTCATATCAAAGAGTCTGGCCAAGTGGGAAATATCACTGTTACTGTAACACTTGCTTAGTGAGTATGGTGTTCCTGGATTCCCAAGGCAAGGTAAAGAAAAATGAACCATTCTGGCTTCTAGAATCCTAGGAAATTTTGGTGTCTTAAGAGCAACATCAGGATTGTTAAAAAACAAAAACAAAAACAATTTAAGCTTAATTCTAAGACATTATTTTCATAGTATATTTCAATGATTTATTTAAATAGGAAAATTAATGTAAAATTAAGTTATGATAACTAAATGTGAAAGTAGAGACAGTTTGATCACATCACTGTGTGGGGACACAAAGTAAAGAAGAGAGAAAGTCCAATATGATGTAACTTCACATAATACATGTTTGTATTAGAATTAAATCATGCCATGTATGAAATCATGTCAGTCTGAGAACTATCAATTACATGGTCTAATTATCTGGGAAATTTTGGATCCAACCTTCCTTTTTGGCTCTGTATTGGTTAGTTTAGGCAGTATGACAAACTCTAACAGACTGAGTGGCTTAAACAATAGTAATTTATTTTCTCACAGTTCTGAGGTTGGAAAGTGCAAGAGGCACTTTCTGTTAGGGTTCAGTTTCTGGGGAGGTCTCTCGCCCTTGCTTGCAGATAGCTGTGGTTGTCCTGTGTTTTTTTTTCCCAAATGTGCATGCATGGACGGAGAACTCTCTCTTCCCCCTCTTATCGTTCTGTTGGACAAGGGCCCATCCCTGTGACCTCTTTTCACCTAGATATCTCCTAATGATTCTGTTTCCAGATACAGTGACAAGGGCCCAATCCCTGTGACCTCATTTCACCTAATTATCTCCTAATGATTCTGTCTCCAGATACAGTGACATTGGGTTTCACAAACTAGTGCAGAGAGTAAACATACTAAGGTGGGAATGGTGGGAAGTGAAGAAAAGAAGACAAATAGATAAAGATCACACAAGAGATAAGGATGGGATTTGGAGGTCTGGCGCAGCTGATGACTGCCGCCAGCACCAAACCATGTGAACAGCTTTATTTGTATAGTACCTATACAAGGTTGCTTATATTAACAATGTTGCATATCAGCCAAGAAAAGGAGGGGAATATTTTCATCTTACAAGGTTGAGGGAAAGTTATTGTACATGGGGTAAAGATTAACTTTAGAGAGAGAAGGCTGTGTGCTTTTAGTCAAACGATAGAAAAGTATAAAGAAGCTATGTGACTTCTGGCAGAGGGAGCAAGGAAAAAGGACTATTGTTTTAGAAAGGAAGGAGAAGCAGTTGGGGGACGTTCCCTGAACCCACCTCCTGGACTGTGGGGGGCTTGCCACCTCACAATCCACACTCCACAGTTGGGGGTGAGGGCTTCAACACATGAATTTTAGGGGAACAAAATTCACTCCAGAGGTGGGACTAAGAATGCCTCAGAGAGATTATTAAAGAATTAAGAATTAACCTACAGCCCATGTGTAGTACTTGGGCTATGAATGGAGAGAGTAGAGCTTATGGAAACCTATAAATTTTCTTACTGAGCAGTTGAAATTAGATCTTCAAATAGAACTAAATCAAGGTTTTTAAAAAAGTAGTGACTCCCAAAACAAAAGAAACTAAGTTATGTGTAAAGATGGGAATGTGCCGTCCAGCTCCTCTTTCACAGAAGGGCTTGTCCTGAGTTGTTGGGAGTGCCATCCACAGACAGACCTCAGTGTCAGCTCCTTTAGGTTTTATTTCAGCTGTAGTGAGCCCCTTGCTGAAGATTGCATCTTCACAGGGCAACTGATATCCAAAGACAGGTTGAGGCAGGTTGACTAAGATTGTCACTTGGACACAACACATAACACCTCTCATGCGCTATCCTAGCTGGGGTTACCCGACTGGTTGGCTGAAGCTGTTATCAGGCTCACAACCCTGACTCTGACTGCTTCACTCTAGGGGTGTTAATCCCATCCCACACTCTAATCAAAATTCTGCACACTGGATCTCGTCTCAGAAGCTAACCTAACCTGAGACATTTATGTACATTGATAACTAATTTTACAGCTTAATTTGTTTGATCCATTATTGCTTCAAGAATTTCTATTATTTAGCATACAAATATGCATGCCTATAATTTTTATAAAAATTGTGCATATAGATAATATATATGCAGTCATTAGTTTACTTGTCCTTTGACGAAATCATGGTCTTTCTTCCATATTAGCATAGTTTCATACTATGTAGAAATTCAATATTCTTTGTTCTCTGAAAACATTTTTTTTAGCTTTATTAGGGTAAAATTGACAAGAATTGTTATATTTAAGGTGTATATGATGTTTGATATGGATATACATGTGTAATGATTACCACAATAAACTAACTTACATACCATCATCTTACATAGTTACCTTTGTGTGTGTGTGATCCACTCTTTTAGCAAATTCCAGATATACATTGCTATTAACTATGATCACCATGCTGTATGTGAGGTATCCAGAACCT
Source organism: Galagoides demidoff (assembly GCA_963574575.1). Taxonomy (NCBI): domain Eukaryota; kingdom Metazoa; phylum Chordata; class Mammalia; order Primates; family Galagidae; genus Galagoides; species Galagoides demidoff. The sequence goes on from CAUYQV010061871.1 coordinate 6,057, forward strand.
ACTCATCTTACAAGTTTGGATTTTTTGACTAATATCTCCCCATTTCCCCCATCCCTTTCCCTCTGTAACTGGTCTTCCCCTCTCTGTTTCTATGATTGACTTTTTCTAGATCCCACATATGTGGCATAAGTGAGATTATAGCATTTGTTTGCTATATGTATGCTATTTGTATGCTGTATGTATGCTCCTCCATCTGGTTTATTTCACCGAGGGCAATGTTCTCAAGGTCATCCATACTGCCACAATGACAGAACATCCTTTACTTTGAGGCTGAGTGATATTTCTTTTTGTGTAGATACCACAGTTTTTTTATCCACTTACCCACCACTGACAAACACTTATCTTGGGTTCTGTGAATAACGTGCAGTGAACAGGTGAGCACAGCGATCTCTTTCACCTAGTGATTTTATTTCCTTTGGATGTATATACAGATGAGAGTTGCTAGTTCCTGTGGCATTTCTGTTTTTAATTCTTTGAAGAACTGCCCTACTCAAACCACACACTGACTCCAGGTGCATGTCTCCTTAGTCTGTGGTATATATATGTGTGTGTGTGTGTGTGTGTGTGTGTGTGTATATATATATATAATATTTTATTAAATCATAGCTGTGTACATTAATGCAATCATGGGGTACAACGCACTAGTTTTACACACAATCTGAAATGCTTTCATCAAACTGGTCAACATAGCCTTCATGCCATTTTCTTAGTTATTGTGTTAGACATTTATATTCTACACCTAGTAAATTTTACATGTACCCTTGTAAAATGCATCATAGGTGTGGTCCCACCAACTACTCTCACTCCACCCATCCTCCCCCCTTCCCTCCCCTTCCCCCTACCCTTTCCCCTTCTTCTTGGGCTATAATTGGGTTATAGCTTTCATAAGAAAGCTATAAATTGGTTTCATAATAAAACTGAGTACACTGGATACTTTTTCTTTCATTCTTAAGATACTTTACTAAGAAGAATATGTTCCAGCTCTGTCCATGGAAACATGTAAGAGGTAAAGTCTCCATCTTTCTTTAAGGCTGCATACTATTCCATGGTGTACACATACCACAGTGTACACATACCACAATTTATTGATCCATTCATGGGTTGATGGGTAGTTGGGCTTCTTCTATGACTTAGCAATTATGAATTGGGCTACAGTAAACATTCTGGTACATATATCTTTGTTATAATATGAAAAATATATGTGGTATATTTTAATTCAGTACTCTGGAACCCACTTTTTTTTTTTTGTCTTTTATGACATTACCATTTTTGATGAATCTGGACCAGTTGTTCTGTGAAGTGACTTTCAATTTAGATTTGTGTGATAGTTTCTTTACTGTAAGTTACTATTACATAGAAGCTATTACATCAGGAGGTTCACGTGACATAGTCTGTCTCATTTGTGATGTTGGTGTCCACCAGATATCTCCATGGTGAAGGCCCTTCTTCAAGAGAAAAATCTTAATAAAGATTTATGTAGGTTCTTTTCCCATACAGACACAATTTCTGTATCTTTACACTTCAGCTTATTTCCCCAAACCACACCAACCCACATCCCAAGACAAATGATGAAGATGTTATCAAAAGATCTGGGGAAAGTGAGCTGAAAATGTGACATTCATTCTCAACTTGGAAGTATTTGTCCTTGAAATTACCATTCAGCAACCACATCTACTTATTGTGGACTTTTGTCATTTTATGCCATGCAGTGTCTATCCCCAAACTGGAAAGTTTTGCCCCTAACCTCTTGTCACATAAGATATCGCTTGTATCTGTATGTGTCCTCTCCAATCTCCAGTAAAACTAAAGTAGATCAGGTGAACATCAACATCACATAAATCCTATATCAAATGGGAAAGAGGAAACCTCAAAGATAAGAAACAATGTAATATAGATTATCACCAGATGGTTCTCTCCAAAGTCAGAAAAATGAAGGATGTTTAGAGATCATATTGATAAGGGAGATTTTGAAGTGTGAGGAGAGACGAGTGAAAGTGGACTGACTGCGCGCTTAGCTCATCCCAAATCCAGAGGAAGGTTTCTCTTTTAATATTTGAATCAGCCATTTTGGGTTTGAAGCTCCGACTCTGCCCTTTTATTCCTGTTTGATCTCTGACAAGTTACTTAATCTTGCTAACCCTCATTTTCCTCATCTGCTACATTAGGAAAATAGCGCCTATATTGCATAATTTTTGTAGGGATTAACCATATGGGATGCTTGATCCTAACTTCCAGTAGCTATTAAGTGAGTGGTATTGACTGTTGTAACTATTACCAGTGACCCTTCCTATGGTGCGTTGCAGTGTAGAGACATGTGCACATCAGACGTTCTCTGATTCGAATTTTGTCAAACAAAATTACAGGTAAGAAGTGGAGGGTCAGCAAGATTAGCAAAATTAACAATTTGCCAAGTCACATGTTGATGAAACATCCAAGCTGGAGCCCACACCCATGTCTTTCCATTTCTGACCAGCTTTCCCTGAACTACACCTTCATAAGAGTGAAGCAAAGGTGCCATCTTCCTGCAAGAAGAAAACATTTACTTGTAATGTCTCCAAAGCAGATGACTAAATGAGGATTGCATAGTTAATATAATGCGAATATTAATTAAAGGAAAAATGTGCACTCCAAGTCAAAGAAAATAAACCGTTTAATGGAAGTGGAAGAAACAATGTTTCTTAGAAACAAAACAATTATCTCAGCATTTCCTCATAGCACACATCTTCCCCAAATACGTGTCTGGAGACCAAACCACAGTTCCTTTGTCTTATTAAAGAGCTACAGCAAAATGAATTTCAGAAACATGATTATTAGATGTTCTAGCAGCACTTGGCAGGACTTCCTGCCTGTTATAGAATAAATTGTTCTTTCTAGTTGGCTTTGTAGGCACTGATTTATACTCAGATGAATTAATTAATTATGCAAATGATCAATTATACAACTATTTTAATATGTAAACTATGTGCTGGCCCATGCCTGTATGAAATGGCTTGTGTCTACATAATTGTTTACTCTGTTGAAAGATAAATACATATATAAATAAATCATATAAATATTAGTTTAGCTTCTACTTTGTGCCTTGTACTGCTCAAGGCTGGAGATTAACAAAACAACAACAAAAAGCAGTAATTGTCCAAAAAAAAAAAATTACAGTTTGTTGGAGGGAAAAAAATTGAATAGACAAAATACATCACGTACACAGAAGAGGTTCAACAAAACCTAGTTTGTGATACAAGGCACAAAAATAACAAAAATGAATTAGAGAATGAATTAGGGTCCTTCTTTTTCTGCAAGTAGTTGAGTGGAGCCAGTGAGAGTTGTGCCCCTTCAGAGCCGCTTTCCGGGTCTCTGAGTCGACCAGCATCCTGGGCCCTGGGCCTTTGGTCCCTCCCTGCCTGCAGTTGTATCTCTGTTCCTTGGAGCTGGTTTCCTGTAGCAGGGGTCCTCAAACTTGTTAAACAGGGGGCCAGTTCACTGTCCCTCAGACCATTGGAGGGCCAGACTGTGGACCCAGGAGGAGTTGGCTGCTAAGCAGGACAGGCAAGTGGTGGCAAAACACCCGGCGGGCTGGATAAATGTCCTAGGTGGGCTGCATGTGGCTCGCGGGGCCATAGTTTGAGGATGCCTGCAGAGTCAGCTTTAACCTATTCCAAGGCCATCTTGCTCTTAATGGATTTTTTTCTTTGTTGTCTCTTGAACAACTTTTGCCAAATTACATGCTATGGTGAACTGATATACACACACATATATCTGTATGTATAACACACATACACACGTTATATGTGTACATATATACACACGTGTGTGTGTGTATATATATATTTTTTGCACTAAGATTTTGCTCTCCACTAGGAAGCTGTTTTACAGGGGAAAAACAAATGGAACTGGGATGAAGCTTGTTGTCAATTAGGCTGATGTTCAGAGGTCACCGAGCTGTGTTCTGATCCTTGGATGAAAGCAGCCCCTTTTGTGTGGCTTTTTGTCTCTGGTCATTTGCTTTGTTAGGCTGTTAGAATCTTAGGCTTCCCAGATTGCAGCTCTTTGTGCTTGCTTATAAACATGTCCGTGTGTCACCTCATTTCACAACACTGTGAAATGGGACGAGCGACCATTTCTCTTCCTCTGACAGGTGGGGAAACTGCGATGGGGCAAGTTTATGTCTTTTGTTTGTTATCACACGGAGAATAAAGACGGGGCTGAGCATGAAGCCCAGCTGTTCAGGCTCCGCAATCTTTTCTCTTGTCTGTGCAGCACCCGGGCTTGGCGCTGCACCACCCCACGCGTCACGGCGCCGGTTCTTGGCGCGTCTCCTCACTCCCCCGCTTCTCTCTATCCTGCTCTTTCTGCCTCGACGTCCCCCCCTACATTCTCCATTCCACTCTGTCTCCTCTCTCCTGCCTTTTCCTTTCCTTTCCGCTCCCCCCTTTTCTATTGTTCCACTTGACATTTTTAACTAGACTGGGATTGAGGGAAACTAGACTAGCTGAGGGGTGACAGGCCTGACCAAGCAGCCCTCATGTCAGTAGGGCTGTAAGGCTTAAAGCCCTGCATAGGAAGGATTATATTTATTATAAAATCATACGCATATACCAGTATGTGTGACATGCCAGGCTTTGGATGGAGCTTCAGTTTTTCTGGTTCTTCTACTGAGCAATTCCTCTCCCGTAAGCCTGGTTTTCAAGCCCATGAAGGGAGGGGTTCTAGCCACCCAGGCCACAAGGAAAACATTCCTGGAAAAAAGAGTAAGAGAGAAGTAATAGGGGCGTTTAGATGCTGATGGTCTTCCAAATAATACCCGGTTCCCAAAGTTATTTTGTGTCTGACCCCACCCATTTCTGGGTGAGTCCCAAACCAGGCCAACTCGGAACCTTTGTGTGTGAAGCATAACAAAAGCAATGTATGTCCCATTTGTCACTCAGGTGATAACGGATGACTTTTTACTGGTGCTCTTACAAGGACAGTCTAAGAAGGGTAAGTAGGCAGTGGGAACTGGACAGGCAAGCTTAGTATCTCCGTCCCTCTCCTCTCCACCTGAAACAAGGCGGTTTCCATTGCCTGCCTTGTTTCTGCCTCTTTAAAGCACTTGTTGAGATTTGTATGTGAAACTATTTTTGGAAATAACTGGAGCATGGAATGACTTGAGTAACATGCAGAACATTCAGTCCCCATCTCTCCGGAGTTTCAGAACCGTCCCTTTTAGAGTTTGCGACTCATGGGCCCATCTGTGCTTTTGGTCCCCGGAGACCAATACAGATCCAAAAAAGAGGAAAGTCTTTGGGAGGCTTTGTGCCTTTGAACATTAAACTGCTGGATTTGGAGTCAGGAAAATTCTAGGTTCTGGGTTTCAGATTTGCTTTCTGTATTCTTTGACCTTGGTGTGTGTGGGGAAGCACCTGACTTCTGTGTTCCTTCGTTACCTGTAGATGAAGAGACTGGACTGGGACAAAATCCTGGGATCTTAGGATACTGTAGGAATAGTCTGTGTTTCCAACGCCCTGAAAGGCCAAAGGAAATGCAGGAGGCCACTTGGGTGGATAAAAATCACTTTCCAGTTTATCTTTCATTGACTTTTGCAATAACATAATAATAGAACAGATGTTTTTGAGGATTAATGAATGATAGTTATAAATTGCCACAATAATATTGCTTTACTGTTTCCATCCTGGTTCATTAACTGTCATTAAAGATGCCGTGTGACTTGTATTCTGTGCGTGCTGTGATGTAATAATCAAGTAGGAGGGTTCCTCCCCCACTGAAGGATTCCCAAGTCTGTCATTTGAATCAGCGGAGGTGTGAAATTCATTTCCAGATCATCTCTTTAGGAGATCACAAGGTCGTTGGCTCTCATCAGGAATGTGGATGAGGAAAACAAGATAGTGGGATGGAGTGAGAAGGAGAGAAGGCAATTCCCACTGCTCCCTGAAGTTTAAACAGTTCCCCTGTGGTTTCAACTTCAGTTCTGTTCTGCTTTTAATTTAAAACCATTCTCTACCAGGCAACTGATTTTTGCTAGTCTCTTGGGTGATTTTCTAAGACAGATTTCACTGTATTTTACCCTTGTGTGTGCACTTAGCTCCCATTAGCGGTAATGGGTGTTATGCATGTATGGCTCCCATTAACAATAATGGAAATTACGCGTGTGCATCCAGAGGAAAGCATGCTCCCCAATGTTAGAATTTTTTCAGCAGGAAAAGTCCTCCTTAAGCAGCATTTGCCTTTTGTTTTAGGCTTTTTGTTGTGGTGGCTTTGTGCTGCGGAGAATGAAGGCAGTGAGAAAGACTGCCAGCCTCCCCGTGTGCAATCTGTACAATATTTTAAAAAATCTTGGCTTATCATTTTTTGCATGACTAAAACAACAGTCAGGCAAAACTTGTTACAGAAGTAAAATAAATCCAGATCATTTAATAAAAGGTTTAGCAGGGGAGCCAAGTAAGTCCCTTAGTGCTGAGAATTCTGGTAGGTAATGTCACCTGTTTTGGGTAACAAACACAGAGTTGATGTGAACAGATGGAGAAAATAATTCTTTCAAAATAACAGTGCTATTTATGGAGACCATAACAACGTTCCTCCAGATGAATAGGCTTTAAGCAAGAGACAATTTCTCTCACAGGATGTTGATAAAAAATGGTAGGCCAAAGGTGATATTACAAAGGGCTGTGAATCATCGGCATATTAATTTTAGGACAAATCATGCAAAAACAAGAATCTTCAATATGAAGTCAAGAATACGATTCATCTTCATTCTTATGAGTGGCAGAATGCATTTAATATTTCAAGTGTTTTTGGATTCTCAGACCGATTAGCTCAGTCTGTGTCTCTTCTGAGAGTTCCTCGTGGCTAATGTCCCATATTATCATTCATCTGTAGAAGAAACTGGTCCGTGTCTGGTCCTGGGAACCCTCCGGCACTGCTTGGAGATGAATGAAGTCAGCTTCCATGTAAGACTTGGGTTTTGGTAATAAGAGTGATGCACATAAAAAGCCTTGGGATGGGGCGGCGCCTGTGGCTTAAGGAGTAGGGGGCCGGACCCATATACTGGAGGTGGTGGGTTCAAACCTGGCCCCGGCCAAAAAAACTGCAGAAAGAAGCAAAGCACCAAAAAGCCTTGGGATGTTTAGAGCACAAGCCTTGGGGTAGGGGTCTGCTCACGTTTCGGTGCTGACCCTGCCACTGGGGAATTTATTTTACTTTTCTGAGTCCAAGTCACCTCATTTGTAAAATGAGGATCATAATTCTCATCGTATAGTTGTGAGGATTAAATGAGGTTGAAGACTGCATTGGCAGAACTGTTATAAACAATTATTAATAGATTTTAGAAAATAGAAATTGATAAAAATCAAAAATCAAAACATTTACTAAAAATCAAAACATTTCTCTAGCCGGATCATGGTGCCCAGCCTCTAATTATCTCCAACCTATTGTATAATTTAAACACAATCTCTATTATTTTAATATTATGCCTGTACTTCTGATTTTAGAGGAGGAATAAACATGACAATATTCTCCAGGAAAGAATCCAAACTACAGAGGCTGACACCTTGCTCATTCTAATACTGACCAAAATTAGTCACAATAAACTCTAAATGTCTGAAATACACGCAACTACACAAGCGACATACATTTTATCTTGAGGACAAATGTTCCCTTGTCACTGTGATGTTGAGTGTGCACGAAGTTTGTAGACAATAAGTTTCCCTGCTGTGTTGCAGGAGTGGCGCTGAGGTGCTTGTTGCTGGTGAGTCCAGCCTTTCCCCTTCACACCATCCTGCCGTATTCTGCCTGAAGCTTATACAAAAATTCTCTTACTGCCTTGAAGATGTTGCAATAGCATATTAAAAGGCAGATCTTATCCTTTTGCTTCATAGATTAACTAGCTGGCCAGTTAGCAGGTTGCATTGGAAGGAGAAAGAGACTATGGGACCACAGGCGTGACTGATGCTTAATCTTCAGAAACCTTAATTTCTTCATCTGAAAAATGAAAATGATGGTGTTTAGATCAGCCAGAGTAAATGATATAACCTATAACTTGTGTGGTGCTTAACAAGTATGGTGTGTCTTGGAAATGGACAGAGCAGCCATAGGAAGGCATCACACGTGTAGGCTGTGGGCAGCTGGCACTGCACACAGGTGCTATGGAGCCTGAGGGAACAGTGGAGTGGGAAAGTCCAGGGGTCCTGTGAGTGAGGAAGACTGTGGGAGGTGATAACGGACACCGAGTTTGCTAATTACTCAGCTTCCCCAGGGTCAGGACAGCCAGATGCAGGAAGGCCTGGACCTGGGTCTTTCAGAGCAACCTGCTGAGATACCGAAAGACGCTGCTCAGCTTGGTTCCAGGGAGGACGATGAATCACAGCTTCATGTTAGCCAAGGACTATTTTATACAATTCCACCTTTAGTCCCTCATTTTTGGAGAGATTCATTTTTTTCCTACCATTTATTGAGTAATGATTGGAGTCCCCTCTTATGTCATACACATCTGTCACTCAGGACTTTTTCAGCTTTTCCACAGAGTTGATATAATCTGTCCTAAATTTTTTCTTGAAAGAGAATTCTTTAAATTTTTATTTTAGTGAATTTTCAATTTATGCTTTTATTGTTTTTTATTAAATCATAGCTGTGTCCTATAATGCATTTATGGGGTACAATGTGCTTGTTTTATATACAATTTGAAATACTTACAAACTGTTTATTTTATTTTCCAGAAAACACCAAGAGAGCTTAGAGACCCCAACAGTCTTTTATAGACCTGGGTGCGTCGCTGCTGTTTACAGCTTGTGACATGAAATCTGAGCATGCTGATTCACCAGCCTGGGACAGAGCCTCTCCTCTGGGTAAGTAGGAGTCACTACCCCAAACACTCTCCATCCTCAGACCTTACTTTCTGTCTCTTGTACATCACTTACTATCCCCCGCACCTATATGTTGTGTTTTTATTTACTGTCTATCTCCAAGGACAGTAGTTTTTCTCTATAGTTCTTCTTACCATATCTCTGTGACCCAGATCATTGTCAGGTATACAGTAGGTGCTCAATACCTGTGTGTTGAATGAAGTGATTGATAAACAATTGCCTCTTTTTAATAGCTGTGTTCTCCTGTATGGGTGCAATGGGGGGCGGGTGTAGGAGGTCTCTGAGGGGGGGTCTATGTGCAAGATGGGTGACATGGTACTGGGGACTGATGCCATCTTTTGGACAAAAGATAGACCATGAGCCCAACCCGCTGACATTAAACATGTCAGTCAATCTCTCTGATCCTAGGGTATGGGTGGATGCAAAGGGGGTAATAACACCACCCTCACAGAATTGCAGTAAAGATCAAGCCTAAGAATGTACAGCCTGTTGTTTTGTGTACTGCAAGTCTGAATTGCTATTAGCATAGGGCATCACTGGAAAAAGGGGGGCATTTGAGACATTCTCCAAATAGTTATGCTCTGCCTGTCAAAGCTATATGAGCTGGAGGTCAATCTTTTCATTCTTTCTGGTCTCAATTTCTTTACTTGAAAAGGGAGTTGTTATTCACGGCCCTGAATGTTCCCTTCTGCTTTGAAAGTCCCTGTCATGAAAAACGACGTCTCCCTTTATGTTCCCTCCTGAGGTCAGGGATTATGTAGGTGTTCCTCCAATTTCAAATCACAAAAGAGATTTAATGTCAGGAGTTTGCTTCTTTTTTTGTCACCGTCAGGCATTGTCCTACTCAGAATGACAAATTCCCCATCTAACAGTGTTGGAGTTTTCAGTATCTTTTACTACGACAGCCCAGAGTGGCTACAAGGAGCACCTGTTCCCACATCATTACTGCTATTGACGGGAGACTCAGCACCTTTGACAGAAGCAGTTGCTGTGTTGGCAGGTGGGGTGCCGAGGTACGCGGGAGCCCAGCCTTCCTGTTCACACTCTTCTACCTTTGAAAGATGGTGTCCTCCACCCCTCACTAAATGTGAGAAAGGAAATTGCTTTGTCTACAGAGAATGCTATTTACAGGGACTCTTGGAGGAGGTTATGACAGCCATCAGCTGGATTTACGGGGGCGCTCTGCTTACCAGGTCACATCTTTCATCACAGACTGATGACACCGGTCACTGATCCTTAACCATCTGGGCTCTTTATTCAGAGTAGGGCCCATGCCTTTCCCAAGGAAGCGGGAGCCAAGCGAGGGCCCGGGGAGATGCTGATTCACAGGGAGTGACTTGGTAGTATGCGGGAGGTTGCTGTTTTTAGGAAAGGAAACCTCCTTTACGTGACTTTTTTTTTTCTCCACCCAAGAGACATGCGCTGTCCCCTATACCTGTCTCAATTCCTGGCTGGGTTGTGAAACCCCTGTACATGAAGCCACTGGAAATGCAGGTAAGGCAGCCGTAAGGTGGTGCCTGGTGTGTGGATACAAACGTGGATTTTGGTGAGACGGCTGGAGTGGCGAGAGAGTGCAAAGACCAGCCAAGGCGCAAATATTTTATATTTTGGCTCAACAAAATGTTTTGAGGCTTGCCATCATCTCAGTCCAATTTAAATTGGTCTACTCTTTTCCACTTCTCCCCAGAACATGTTCTTACTTCCAATCAGGCAAATCTTATCCGCTTCAATAAATCAATGGAACTTGGCCTGCGTTGCTCAGCTGGTGTTTCCCCTCCGGCCGCCCCAGAGAAACTCCTCTCTTCTGCACACTTCTTCTGAGGTCCCCACCATTTCTGCCCATCTCATTTGACTCCACAAGCCGTGGAAACTTATCCTTTCTCGGAACTATTGCTATATTTTATGATTACTCATCAAATTTAACTCCTTCACAAATTATACAGCCCTTGATGTCAGAGCAGAGCCATATATAGATTTTTCTCCATTTTCTCCTGATCCCTAGTGAATGTTGGAAACCTAGTAAGTTCACAAAAATTTGGTATGTTTTGGTTTCAAAGTTCTAAATGGGCTTTAATTTTTTTTTCTGTCTCCCTAATTAACACTACAGCATTTCTGATTCCCCCAAACTACTGTCTACTTATTGGACTCTATTCTTCTTAAGAAGCTATCCATGCACAGACTCCGGCGTGTACAGAGGTGTGATGATGTGAATCTCCTCACCGTCACCTTCACCAGCTTTGTTTCCTGCTCAGGTTATTCTGTTACAATAAACATGTTTCGTACTTACCCCTTCACCAAAACACATTCCTGCACATCTCTCTCCAAAGTCTGCAGGAGGAAGAGAAGGCCTAACTCATTCTCTTCAGGTCCTTATCTTCTTTCTCTTCCCCTGCCACCATAAAACTTATTCCCGCTAGTCAGTATTATGTTCAGCATCTTCTAAATTAACTTTTTCCTCCAACCAATATGCCAACCTCTTTCCCTTGGAAGTCTTCCATAATTCATGAGCTGTTTATGTGTAACCATGGCATTACAAATTCCTCAGGAAAACTATTGTGAATGATAATAATTTGAGCAACTTTTCTTGTGTATTTCTTTCCAAAATGGCGGCAAGATCGTTCATGGATTGTGTTTCGTGTATTTTTCAGAACGCATTTAAAGTCATTTGCTTAGACTTTTTTCCTGAACGCTGCCTAATCATTCTTAATTAATTTTAGACGTAAATAAAGGGAGACTTATTTTCTGTTTAAAGAAATTTTATTTACCACAAAAGTAGATCATAGAACAGCTGGTGGAAAAGAACCCCAAATGAAGAATTATTGTTAACTGAAAGATTAATTTTGTTCTTATTTAACTTGTTTTAGTTTTGAAACCAGCTTGCATTTCTTCTAAAAGCTGATATTTTGGGGGAAGGAATACAAGCTATCCTAAGGGTACTTGTATTTTGGAATGAGATTAATTTGTGTCCCTGGCTCTGCCATTCCCTAACTGGATTACGTGGGCTAAATTATTTAACTTCTCTGGGCCTCAGATTTCTCCTGAGTATAAGGCAGTTGCACCTATCTTGAAGGTTTTTCATGTTTATTAAATTAAATAGTGGTTGTAGAAGACAGCACAAAGCATGGCATATAGTAAACACCTTTTGCATCTTCGGAGTGATTATGTCAGAAGGAGAAAAGTTTGCTGACTTCACAGCACACCGGTAATGGCCCAGGACCTTCCTCACCTGACATTCTTTGCAGCTTCGAATTCACTGGAGCCACACCAGCTACAGCCCTTCAGGAGTTGCTGAGTTGGAACTTTATTCATTGGACTGTTTTGTCAAATGTCTGAAGGTTACTCTATGAAAACTAGGCAGGATGTGGGGAGAGTTAGTCATAAACAAAATTATCAAAGACATAATTAATTTGTGGTATCCAGCCTGAGCCACATAGTGAGTCCCCATCTCTACTTATCCCCGAGTGGTGGTGGGCACCTGTAGCCCCAGTTACTTGGGTGGCTGAAGCAGGAGGATCACTTGAGCCCAAGAGTTCCAGGCTGCAGTGAGCTATGCTTGTGCCCTCTGCACTCCAGCTTTGGTGACAGAGGGACATCACATCTCCAAAAATAAAATAAAAAAGGAAATTCAAGGTGTTTGTTGCTGTAGCATTTACTTTCTCTTATACCCACTGTTGAGAACAATGTGCTTGGGTATGTTTGGCAGCAGCTGTAATTGGCTCTGGCATAAATTTAGTTCAGTAACACAGCTTCAAGCAGAATATGGTAATGGGAAATCGTGGTGATAGGTAATAAGGACGGTTCAAGCAAAGCGTCAGAGAGTCTTACATGAAGTACTCTTTTATTCACATATTCAGTCACTCACTGATTCACTGACTTTTGTTTTGTTTTGTGTTTGAGACAGGGCCTCACTCCGCTGCCTGGGTTAAAGTGCAGAGGCGTCATCATAGTTCACCACAACCTCAAAATCCTGGGCTCAAGGAATCCTCCTGGTTTGGGCTCCCTGGTAGCTGGGACTCCAGGTATGTACCACCACTCCAGGCTAATCTATTTTTTAAAAATATTTTGTAGAGACAGGTATCCTGTTATCTCACTGCATTGCTCAGGCTGGCTTCTAACTCCTAACCTCAGAGATCCTCTGGCCTCAGCCTCCCCCAAATGCTAGGATTACAGGCATGAGTCATCAGAAACTGCCCTCATTGAATATTTATGGAGCATCTTCTGTGTGCTAGGTACTGGTCTAGGCCAGCAGTTTTCAACCTGTGGGTGGTGACCCCTTTGTAACAATGAAAATACATCCTGCATATCAGATATTTACATTATGATTCATAGCAGTAGTAAAATTACAGTTATGAAGTAGCAATGAAAATATTTTTACAGTTGGGGGTCACCAAAACATGAGGAACTGGGAAAAAAAAAAACATGAGGAACTGTATTAAAGGGTCGCAGCATTAGGAGGCATTAGGAAGGTTGAGACCACTGGTCTAGGCGCTTGAGATGTATAAGTTAAAGATGGAATTTCCTGCCACAGCAGCTTAAGGTCCAGAAGAAAAAAAATAGAGCCAATATTCAATAACATAGAAGAGATGTATAACAAAATAGAGAAGATATCCAATAACTACAGCACACAGTGAGAGGAGAGTGGGCAGGCAGAAGAGGAAGAGGCAGAACCTGCCTTGGAGACGAGCCTTGATGGCGGTCCCCTTAAAGGAGGGTTACTCAAGCTGAGAGGCACAGCAGGGAGGGAAAGAACCTTATTTCAAGGAGGAGAAAGAGCTGTGTGAAGAAGCAGGAGGGCTTGCGTACACCCTGGGAATGAGCGCCCAGAGGCAAGCTAACATTTTGTCACCCCTTAAAAAGGATATTTTAGAAACTATTTGTTCAATATTTATTTCTTGGGGCCAGAGAGAAATTGATTTTTCTATTACAAACAATTATATGCAAAACACAGTCACCTGGTAATTCACTCCAGCTGGATTAAAGCAGGGCTGCTACTGTGGAATTATTCAGAAAAATCTTTCCTGTTTTCTTCCACTTATTCAGTTTTTGTGTGTTCTGAACCAGGGAGCTTCTTGGGAGGTGTATTAAAAGTGCAAAAATTTAGATAATAAAATGAATGCCTCGCCCCTGATGAACATCATGGTGCCACACAGGATTCGGGTTTGGAAATTCAGCTTCCTGCCCAATGCAGCCGTTACTGCAGGGCAGTTTGGGGCCCAAGGAGATACTTTACTTTACATTTGAGGGGACTGACTCTTTTTCCATAAGCAACAACGGGGCATATTTTCCCAGTTGAACAAGGAATGGGAGGGCCAGGTTAGTCGGCCTGGTATTTCTAATGTGCCCCAGTGAGGTGAGCGCTGCAGCTGGTCCAGCCTCTAATCCGATTCCTAAATAAGTTAACAGCGCCTGGGCCCAGAGTGCAGGGCTGAGGGCGCGTGAGACAGGGCTGAGAAGGTGAGTGGGGCCGCTGTGAGAGCCTCCGGCACAGACGAGGAGTGTGCAGTTGGTCAGACACAGGAGACTGTGGAAGGGTCTCAGCAGGGAGGTGACACGGCATGAAATGTTTGGTTTAGAAACATCTTGCCTGACGTAGTGTGGGCTAGAGCATGGAAGGAAGTGGGACTCCAGAGAGGAAGGCATGTCACTAGAATCTGAACAGCTGAGGTAAATGAGGACAGACACAAGCCTGGACTGGGGGTGCCGGTGGGGGGCTGTCAGGAAGGATGGTGAGAAGAACGGTTTAGGGAGTGTCCTGGGATATGAAGCATGATAACCAGGAGTATTAGGGGAGGTCTTGACAGTCAGGTAACAAAACTCCATCCCTTAGACTGGAGTTCAAGGGGCAAAACCCCAGCCCATGGTCATAAGACGTGGTAAGAGTGAGATGAGGCTTAAATATGCAGAGTGTTAGAGATTATAAACCTACATGGGATTAAAATGGGGATCTGGGTGATGGGACTGACATGCCAGGTAGAAAGTTTAAGAGAAGCGGGGCGGGGGGGGAGGGAGAGAAATGAACAGTGCAAGCTGCAGCTCAGGGCAGATGTGGGTATGCGGGGGATCCCAGTCTGAGGGCTTTAATTGTCACATTCTTGTACCAACAGCTAGTTGGAAAGAATTTGAGAGACTAGGATGCTAATAGCTGATAATGGCATAATGTTTTACATATTCAATTTTTGCCTTCCTCCGCACAGCAGCCAGAATTGTTAAATAGAGACCTGATCATTTATTCCTCTGCTTGAGACACTTGAGGCGTGGGGGTTTGACAAGACCAGAATCTTTCTCACGGTTTACACAGCTCTGCGTACTGTAGCCCCTGGTTACCTTGTGACCTCAAGAGGCATTTTCCTCTACTCCTCTGGTTCAGCCACCGAGGTCTTTGTTCAGTTTTGTTTTGCTTTTTAAACCACATTCTGCCTATTCCAAGGACTCCAGATGCCCTGTTTTCTGTGGTTTAGAAGTCTCTTCTGCTCCTCACCTACTTTCAAATTTCAGCCTAAATTCTGCTTCCTCAGGAAAGTTCCCTTGTTAGATGCTTTCACATTTGCCTCCGTTTTCCTAACACTTTTGTAATTAAATAATCATTTCAGAAATGAGTTCTGTCATGCCTCTCTTCATGGACACCCTGTCCACTCCATGGGAGGGGGAGGTGTGCATGCTTATGTACTGTGGTCTCTCTTGTCTCTAGCACAGTCTCTGGGATATATATGTGATCAATAAATCTTTGTTGAGTGACTAGTTGAATCCGTGGGTTATTTTATGTACCTTGTAGCTATGCCTCAATCCAAAGCATCAATTTTCTATTAATAGTAGTAGCATGAAGGTCATTAGTGATGGAGAAATGAGCATCTCTGAAAGGCCACGAGCCTTCATAGTATCTCTGAAGTTATATCCCTTAGGCAATTCTATATTTAAGTAGAACATTATCTTTATTGAGCAAAGAGCAAGTAGATAGAAAGAGCAGAAATATACCCAAGCTACTATGTTAGGGGAGATCAAGGGATAGGAAAACTGAACCATCTAGACTAAAGATATGAAATCCCTAAGTTCAGATATCCCTAAGCATAAGAGTGATATTTGACAGATAGTTTGCTAACATGGGTTAGTCTGTGTGTGAAGACATTAATTGAAGTTTTAATATGTTAATTTTTCTCTTTGAATTTTTCACTTTTCTGTCCTTCATTCAAGCACATAAAATGTTCCCTGCTTTCTTGCTACTTGAAAGATTCTTGGCAGGAATCTTGTCTTCTGTTTGCCCACTGAGGATAATAGAACTTGAGGAGGGGAAATTGGTGTCCCCAGGTGAGACCAAGAGAAATGGAAATTTCTGCAAAAGGAAAAGAACTTCCTTCAGGTTTGAGGGGGAGGATGGGTCTTCTCATCCTTGAACAGGGAGGAATTTCTTCCCTGTAAGGACCCAGGAGTGTGGCAGGACTGCAAGGGACACATTCACAGTTAGATGCCCAACTCCGGGTCCCAGGCTTGTCAAAAAGTCATTAACGCATGAAGCACAGCACAGAAATGGCATCATGTACATCAGCAAAATCCAGCTCTTCCCAATGGGGATGATTCTCTCCAGTGATCAATGTTCTAACGCTTAGATCTGGATTGAAAGCGCGGACCGTCAGGACAAACACAGGGGTGGGAGAAAGCCTGGAAATAACTGGGTTTGGATTTCTTACCAACTAGATGAGACTATATACTTTGAATGGAAATTAGATGATTCACAGACAACAATGAAGTAAGATTTTGCTAAGGATTTGTACCTGACCAGTAGACAGCTCTGAATGGTATCTCAACTTAAGAGTAAAATATAAAATCCAATTCACAGTCAAGTGAGGTGGCACTTGCCTGTAATACCAGCAACTTGGGAGGCTGAGGCAGGAGGACAGGGTTAGAGTCCAACCTGGATGATACAGTGAAAGTCTATCTCTTAAAAAATAAGACATTCTAATCCATTCTGATAGTTATATCATGATGAACATGTCTGTAGGGACTGTACTATTTAGCCAGAAGAAAAGAAATTACGCTGAACACTAGTCTTCCAAGAAGTAATTGATCTATTATCAGCACAGAGTGATTGTCTCACTGAAGCACAAAACTATTCCCTGAAGCAGAGAGTAAGACAGTCAGATGTGTGTCATCATTATGGGGGAAGCAGAAGCATGATGTCCTATAAGAGTGTGCTGATGGTGAGCTGGCTGTACCAACTTGTCTTTGGTGGAAAAATTTATGGCAAACAAATGACCAGGTTGACTATTTATTTGGCTTGATATTGAAATAATCTTCTACTTAATCATTTTTACTTGGGAATTCTTTTATCTGTTCATCTTATTTTGTTAGACAAATATTTATTGAAGGCTTCAATGGGTAGCTGGGAGCTGTGGGAGAAAAAGAAATGAATGAGAGTCAGATTGAGTCTTCAAGGTATTTTTAAATCGTGATAATATGTGTATGAGAAAGACCGTTCCACAAGACAAGCAGTAAGGTGGTAAAGGACAGGTGAGGATGGTCCTTCTTTCTTTCCTCCTTCCTTCCTTTTCTTTCTTACTCTCTCCCTTTCCTTTCTCTTCTGCCTTCTGGTCTTTCCTTTCCATCAACACGTGTGTAATCAATGTGCAACACTTTCACAAGCAAGTGGGGAATTGCCAGGTTGGCGATTTCAGTCTCAGCCCCCACCACAGAGGATAAACACTGACAGTAGAGTTCAGGGAGTGGCATAGACAATAGCATCTGCGCATTTATATGGAATAATGTTTCCCAAAGCAACCAGACGTGACTTGTTTTGCACAAAGAAAGTTTCAGATAGGCAAAATGAAGAAAACAGGACCAACGGTGTGTTGAAGGCAGCTCACATTCATAAGGGATGCTTGTCAGTACTCTAGGGTTCTGTGAGCCAGTTGTTCAACTGTCGGGCAAAGATATTGGATATTCTGCGTGTGAGTCTCAAGAGGAGGAAATAAGATAACTGAGAAGATACCAGAGACTGCAAAACTGTCTGTGGGTCTCAGAGGGTGAGAAGAATGGAGAATGAAGCGCGCTGATGATACCCAGAAAGCTCACTCCTCTTCATGATCATTGGGAGCCAGACTCAAGACAAGTAAATGAGGGCAGGACGGTCATTTGGAGAAAGAATTTTCACTGCATACCCTGGCCACTGATAATATTTGCCATGGTGCTTTCTGTGAAATAAGTTTCTTACTGCATACACGTCTTTGAGGAGGTATGGCACATAAAAGGAGCAGTGCTATCACCTAATTATTACACAACATAGACTTGAATTATATACAGTGGAACTTCCACAGCTGACCACTCCCTACACTGACCACCTCCTTAAGCTGACCTCATTTTCATAGACATGTACCACATGTGTGCATCTATACAGTAGGCCTGGTTACTTATGTTGACCACCTCTGTTTGTTGACCAGTTTGTTACAGTCCTCTGGGTGGTCAACTTACAGAGGTTCTACTATAATTATAAAGAGCAATACTTACATTTCTTTCTTTTTTTTTTGAGACAGAGTCTCATTATGTTGCCCTCGGTAGAGTGCTGTGACATCACAGCTCACAGCAACCTCAAACTGTTGGGCTTAAGTGATTCTCTTGTCTCAGCCTCCCAAGTAGTTGGGACCATAGGCACCCACTACAATGCCCAGCTATTTTTGGTTGTAGTTGTCATTGCTGTTGTTTGGTAGGCCCAGGCTGGGCTCAAACCCACCACCCTTGGTGTATGTGGCTGGTCCCCTACTCGCTGAGATGCAGAGCTGATACTTCCATTTTCTTATACTTACTTATTACTGTGCACTCGTACAGATGCAGATATAGTGATAAGCATCTCAACGGTACAGGTAGGGGCATTTTTGCTTCCTAACTTCAATAAGATATTTCAGTCTCACCCTGGATTCCACTGCCTTTAATATGCAATCAGCCACACTCCCCAAGGGGCTCTGGTTCTTTTTGTTTAAAAAATAGTAATAAAGATCAAATCTAGGGGATAGAAGTAGGGATTTTAGTATTTTATATGAGAATTGGGGATGTAGCTAATAAAGCCAGCTGAGTTACAGAGCAGAATACATATCGTTTTAAATAAAATGTAACAATTTCATGTGGATGATTTCAATTTTACCAAGTTTCTATTTTAGATCTAATATGAACATTTAAAATTTAATTCCTCTTTATTTTTTCTGGTAGTTTTGTTGTTACTTGTTATACCAAGCAGTGGTTTTCTTAAAAATTATTATGCCTTCACATGTTCTGAACAAACAACCTTTTGTCTCCTATATTTAGAAGTCTTCTGCTATTCTAGTTTTGTCTCTTGCCTAGTATATCCTAGAATTGGCTATCAAAACAGCTCTCCTTATCAGCACTTCAGCTCTCTGGAGGACAAACGGTCTGAAAAGTAAAAAAAATAAAAAAATAAAAAAAATATATATCCTAAGGAATTATAAAGAATCTATAGGCAGAAGATACCTAGTATCTTATGTGGAATTCTGTACATTTAGAAATGAAAAGGACAAATCTTTGAGATTTTGTCTAAAATTAAACTTTAACCATTAACTTTTCATTTCCACAGGCATTTGTCAATATTTGTCTTTTCTCTCAGATACCCTTGGTATTGAATTACAATGGACATATACAAACATTTGCCAGCTCAATATTTTTGTGTTAATCCAATATTTCAATTACAGAGTCAGATAGTAAGTGTCAGGTACCATGAGGACATTTATAACCCCCACGTCAGGAGGAACAATTTCCGCCGGTCACGTTGCCGGTTCCATGAGACTCAACTCAAAACAGGTCATAAAACACACTGGTTTATAACATAGTTCATATTCCATGTTATGTGTAAACTATATTTAAATATTGTGAACTTCCTTTACTAATAATAACATAAATGTTTTGTCTATTTTTATACAAGGCCAAAAAAATTTATTAAGTTTTAGCAATAAGAATTTTCATTTCAAATGTCCCACCATACATGTAATTGCTAAATGTAGTAGATCAAAGCACAGCGTGCGATACTGCCGAAGTTAACTCGGGTTAACGCTATGATTCCCGTAAAATAAAATCCCTTACAGTATTGCTCCCAGAACTTGAACAACTTGGAATCCAAATGAAAAATTCAAGCAAATTTTGCCCAAAATACAAATGCTGCTTTGGAATCCAAACGCCCCGCACGCTGTCCAGGTGTGTTTGTGCAAACGTTTCCCCAGCGTTCCAGCCACCCATAGGCTTGGTCGTTCAGGTCTTGGTTGGAAGCTGCAGGGAAAGCATTTTGTGTGATTTTCACTGCTTATTTTATGCTTTTGTGTCTTTTGTGTGTGTGTGTGTGTGTGTGTTTTATATATAATAACAGCTAAGTGTATTAGCCATGGGTCCTAAAATGTGTAGTAAGGAAAGTAAGAGTAAGAGGAAAGCGGTTAGAGCTACAGTGAAGTTAAGAATGATCTTACGGCTAAGCCTGAAAGTGGTGCCCGTGTGGCTGGTCTCCCTGCCATGTTCAGGATGCCTGATCGACTGATGTGGCGAAAGGGGTTACGACGCTGACCCTCAGGAGGTCCGAAAGCATGGAAGAGTTTCATTAATCCAAACCCCCTTAGTTTGGATTAATGAAAAACACCTGGCTGGTGATGTGATTTCCGAGAGGGTAATTTGTGAGAAGGCCAAGGTCCTCCAGGTGCTGCGGGGGAAGGTCTGCGGGAGACCAGTGCTCGGAAGGAGGAGTCTAAAGCCAGGGGGAACAGGAGGGGAGGAGCAGGGATCCCTTGTACTCAATTCTAATAGGAAGGCAGGAGGCCAGCTAATACAGGAGGGGGTGTGGGGGAGGAGGGAGGGGATGGGGCATCAGGGCGGACGGCACACCTCTGGGGCGGGACACAATTCTAAGAGAGGCTTTAACAAATGCAATCAGTGCAACCTAATTCTTCCTACCCTCAATGAATCCCAAATAATAAAAATAAAATAAAATAGAGCCAGTAGGGGTTGTTTTGAGAACTTTAAGGACTGGGATCCGTAGTGTTTCCGTCTGTGGAGAGGCTGCCAGTTCTATTTCGGAAGCAGCAGAGAAGTTCATAAAGGAATTTAAGGAGTTTTGGAACAGTGAAGGGGGATGTTTCAAACCAAGTGTGTTTAATTGCAACAAAACAGGCCTTTATGTTTTTAGCTTTTTATATTTTTAATTTTATTAATTTACATTTTTATTCCAATATTATTTTTTAATATTTTACCTTAAATCCAGTATATTTACTGTTAAAAAATCATTTTGAAAATTATTCGAGTCTATGGGACTGAGGAACGGATTAATCCACTTTCTATTATTTGAAAGGAGAAAATTGTCTTGGGACTTGAATGATTTGGAACTCCAGTGGGGTTCTGGAACAGATTAAGTTTGAACTCCAAGGCATCACTGTACTTTATTCGTATAATGCAGTAAACTGAGCTCCATGATATCCATATATTTAGAATATGGTTTTGCTATATTCTTGAAAGGCTGATTTTGACTATGATCAGCGATTTATTCTTAAAATTCCATGTTTTATTTTAAGCGCTTCTCCTCTAATGGGATTGCTAGGAGCTTGAATATTTTCAGATTATCTGTTAGAAACACTATAAAACTGTAATTTTTCAAGTTGTGTGTCCAATTAGCATCAGAACACATGTAGAGGACATCCTTCCCTCTGAGGGCCTTCTGCGATCCTACACCGGGTTTGTCCAAATGTCACTTCCACAGATGACTGGGGACCCCACTTTGTCTTCAGGGGCGTGGGCTGGCGGCAGGCTCCCCGCAACCTGCTGGGTTGTACCAGCTTCCGCTTATTCCCATCCCACATTCCTGACGTTTCTGACATTTTACTAACTTTGTTCCGATTTTTATGTCCTTTATGTATTTTCTCTCTGCTTACCACCCTCCATTTCACAACCCCTCACTGTTCAGTATAGGCAGAAAAATGTTTAGATAAAGTGTCTGAAAATTGATATCTGTAAGTTTATTTCTAGGATGATACATCGTTCCTAACAGTATTGAATTGTACTGTTGTCAACATAAGTCATCTAAAAAGGATAAATAATTTATTCCCACAGGCATAATTCTGTTTAGAGGAGATGACTCTCTTGAATGGGGCCCAACAGAAATCAGGGAAAGACTGGCAATGCAGTTGTTTTCTTTAAAAGTCTAACAATCTTGGAGAAATCATTTTCTTTCTTTATAGGTGATTTCTGTTTTCAATGGGAAATTTTCTTTCTTTCTTTCCTTCCTTCCTTCCTTCCTTTTGACAGAGTCTCACTTAGTTGGCCTTGGTACAATGCTGTGACGTCATAGCTCACAGCAACCTCAAACTCTTGGGCACAATGCTTCTCTTGCCTCAGCCTCCTGAGTAGCTGGGACTATAGGGACGGCCACAACGTCTGGCTATTTTTAGAGACGTGGTCTCCCTCTTGCTCAGCCTGGTCTCTAACTCATGAGCTCAGGCAATCCACCTGCCTCCCAAAGTGCTAGGATTACAGTTGTGAGCCACCACGCCTGGCCCCTGCCATTTCTTAATAAGAAAGGAATGGATGTTCATCCCCTCAATAGAAAGTAAAGGAATATTTAAGACAGAGGTTGGCAAACTACAGCCAGTGGGCTAAATTCGGCCTGCAGCCTGTTTTTGTAAGGCTTATGAGTTGATCATTCTCATTTCTTTTTACATTTTTAAAGAGTTGTAAACATACAAACACAAAATATGCAACATGGACCATATTTGATCTGTAAAGTCCAAAATATTAACTATTTGACTTTTTACAAAAAATATTTTCTGACCCCATCTTAAAATAACGAGAATAAAATGACAATTTAAAATATTTTTTTAATGTGAGCCATACAGATGTTGGTGTGGCTGTGGAGAAAGGGGAACACTTCTGCACTGCTGGTGGGAGTGCAAGCTAATAGGTCCCTTTTGGAAAGAAGTATGGAGAATACTCAGGGATCTAAAAGTAGACCTGCCATTGGATCCTGCAATTCCTCTACTAGGTGTATATCCAAAAGACCAAAAATCACTTTATAACAAAGATATTTGCACCAGATTGTTCATTGAAGCTTAATTCATAATAACCAAGTCATGGAAAAAGCCCAAGTGCCCACTGACCCATGAATGGATTCATAAATTGTGGTATATGTATACTATGGAATATTAGGTAGCCCTAAAAAAGATGGAGACTTTACCTCTTTTATGTTTACATGGATGGAGCTGGAACATATCCTACTTAGTGAAGTATCTTAAGAATGTAAGAAAAAACATCCAATGTACTCAATATTATTATGAAACCAATTTACAATCATTCACACTTTCATACGAAGAATAGATCAGAACTATGGCCCAAGTTGATGGAGGGAGGAGGGGGGATGGGAGGGTAGGGAGGAGGTCAGACTGAGGGAGGGTGAATGGTGGGATCACAACTATGGTGCAGAATGCAAGGGCACATGTCAGATTTACTAGCATAGAAGATAAATATCTTAGCACAATAATTAATTAAACGAGATGAGGCATATATTAACCAATGTGATGTTAAGTGTTCCTAATTCTATATGAAAACAGTACATTGTACCCCATAAATGCGTTAATGTATACATGATATAGGTGTTCATGATTTAGTAAAAAAGATAAAAATAAATAAAACCTCTAAAACACATTTTTTATAAAATGACAACTACTTGGGATTTGTACATAGTAACTCACAGAAATCTTACAAGAACCTTAAGTGTTTTGAGAGGTGAAATATTGTCTCTATATTGGAGATGAGAAAACTGAGATGGGAGAGATTAATATCACGTACTTTCTAAATATCAGAGATAAGATTTGCACTGAGGCAGCTGGGAACTGGAGCTTGTACTTATAACCACTATATTACATGGCCTCTGAACGTGATCTGACGTTTGTTTGTTTGTTTGTTTGTGTCTATCCCACTCCTGACACCAACCTGCCAGGTGGTCAGCACAGGATCATGATGTGACAGCAGAATGATTGACCATACACAAGGCAAAGTACACGAGTCCCTGTAGGTGCCGAGGGCACCAGCATACAAACTGGTCACTCACTGCAGCTGACCCCGCAGCACGGCCAGGTGGGTTAGTGAGAACCTCTCGCCTTCGAATCCCCAGGAAGCCACCTGACTTCTAGTAATACTACGTGGTCTGGGTGATGACTTCAGGGTATCCCCCTTCAGATTCTCACACAGATTTCAGACTTCGAGGTCCCTTAAGACTTCCATCACTAGACATTTGTGCTCTGAGTCCATCTGTCTGTACTTGGTAACACTCCCAGTGCATTTCTCCGTGCTTTCGAGACTCGGGAGATCATAGGCAAATTCTGGGCCTGGTACCTTATTGACAGATTTGGGCTGCAGGCCTGCCTGCGGCACCTTCCTGGAATAGCCACTTTGTTGTTCTTTCTGGTGGCTTTTCTTCTCTTACTTCTGGTTTCTGTGCCTATCAGTTCAGTGAGAGGTTTTTGTCTGTCACAGGAGCGCTCTCACTCTGTTGCCATTTTCTCCGACACATAACCTGAGTTCTGGCCTCTTCCACCATGATTTCTTTATCGATTTGGTTTTACTTGCCGTTGGCTTTGGAGCTATCTGTTGAAATATTTATCTTGTCATTGTACTCCCAGTGCCTTTATAAGTTTATTCCTTTTATTGTTTTATAGTGTTATTTCAAGGGCACTTTTGGAAGGAGAGCTAGACATATGTACTAGCTCTGCCATTCTGAAGTAGAACCTATCAAAATTTATGTGGCAAGAAAATGCAGTTGTGTGCATGCCGCTGGCTTTCAGACCACTTCAGGCTTTATTGCATTTCCTTGTCTATTTTAGGAGCTTCTCATCAACCCTGGAATGATGAAAATAAGAGAGTCCAAGAAGCAATTCTTGATTTTAAGTTCAAAAAACCATGCTCCAGGTGAAAACAGGAAACATTTGGACAGATATATTATTTTCCTGTACCAAGACTAGATAAAATTCCATGCAGTGGGAAAGGGGGGCAAAGAGGGACCATGTGGACAGGAGTGATCTCAGCCTCAACCAATCACCAAGTCTGTCTGAGCCAGAATCCTCTGAGGCGATTTTCTGGGAGATCCAAGGGACGGCAGCTATATCTGGACATCGTCCAGTCTCCATTCAGATGAACGACACCATTGTCTAGAGTGAGGAGCTATTGGGAGTCTTTTTTGTCCCCATCTGGGAAGATTACCCATCAACAGCAGCCAACGAGGTGCTTGTTGAAGAGATGAGGATTTGTTTAGCCTTCAAATGATCGATCCAAAATGGACTTCTTCATCTCCATGCCCTAGGATGTGTTTAAGCCCCAGAAGGAAAAGGTGTGACTTTGTAGATATGATGAGGAAATTATGGAGGTGTGACTATATCTGGTGGAGTCTGGCAGGTAGCAGCTGACACACCTAAGTGGGCAGCTTCATGAGGGTTTCATTATGTTTACGGATATTGGGGCAGGTTTAGGAGAAACAAAGGGGGTGTGCAGTGACTCAAGTCTAGCACCAGCAGGGCTCTGCCATCCTAAGATCTGAAGGGTCATGAGGACAGGGTGGTCCCCAGGACCTAGAGAGCGTCAACTGCAGGAATAGGGCGGACTGACAGGAGCCTGGTCTTCAGCAGGCTGACCTCACGCCTCTCCCGGGATTGCCATCAAAATTTGTGCCAGTTCATGGGATCACTTTGGAAAAGAGACATCACTTAGCTACAAAATAAAGTCCTCTCCATGGAATTGGATTTAGAAAAGTCCCTCACAAAATTGGCACGACAGACCCATAGTTCTTGTTAAATTCCAATTTGCTGAGAACCAATACTTTCATAAGATAACAAAAAATAAAAATTAACAACTAGAAAAGTAAAATAGAGATGAAGAGGCAAACAAAATACAAATCCCAATTAATCTTCTCATGTCTAATGATTATATTCATAGACATGAAGTTGCTCTGTCATAGTGCTATAAAACTTCTTCACTCACACTCTTTGGAAAACAAGCAGGTCCCAGGCTGGCACTGCGGGCACATGGTGTCTGTACTACCACCACCTAGACACTCAGCAACGGTCCTGGTCATGGTGTATAGCTGAAAAAATCCAACAAAATACACACCAAAATGGGCACAGAAACAGCTTTACTAAAGGATAATTAATAGATTTTTGGGAAATTCCCCCATAAAGACAGGCTTTCTTGGTTTAATATGGTAGAGATTAGCATTTTCTAGAGCATTGGGTGAAATATTGGTCCTTAAAGGTGACTCCATGACTCAAGAACACCCAGCTTAAATATTGCCAGGAAATACCCACCAGGTTCATAGCAAACCTTTGCATATTAAGGGTTCTGAGCAGTCTAGTAGGAATGAAGCTTAAACCGCCCCCCCCCCCAGCACTTCTCAAGCTTATTTAACTAATCCTTTTATTCATGGGATTCCTATTAACATCATTTGTAAGTTTAGGAACTACTGGTATACATATATTTCTGCCTAATGAGGTAAACTAAATGATTCCTCTTGACAGTATTCTTAATTCTATGGTTCTGTGAAATGTTCAGAATTGGGCTTGTCATCCAATGAGGCCAATTTAAAAACTGCCTTGGCTAAACTTCCCGTTTCGAAGTTGTTATTCTGAGCTCTATCGCTGCTCTATATTAGAGAGTGAGGCACTGTGTCAAGGATTCATTCTTAATGAAGCCATTTTCTAATTTTATGTTATCTTTCACTTTTCATATTTACCTATGGTTTTCTGGAAACTTGCGATTTAGAGGAAAATGTAGAATGCATTCCTGAACATTTGGCCGTGGCAGTGCTTTATACACGTCAAGTCCTGAAAATTTATAATTTCATAAATATCTTTGACCAGCAGCATTGTCGCATTAATAGAGAAAAATAACTCATCATGATTTCACTGGGCATGTATCAGCACATGACCGAACATTGCAAAATAAATTGTATTCAGCTCAAGTCAGAATTGAGGATAAAGGTTTTGATTCTTCTGACCTTTGTGATGAGATTCAAAATGAGATACACAATCAGTGGGGGCAGGGGGGTGGATAAGAGAATATTTACTCCACATTCTGCTAGTTATTTCTTACTCAATATCTGAATTTTCTGAGGGCAGAGAGTTAATTTAAAATCCCTCAATATGTCCCTGTCTTAGTCCATTCTGTGCTACTATTATAGAATCCTTGGGACAGGGGAATTTCTAAGGAACAAAATTTATTTTTCATAGTTCTGGAAGCTTGGAGAGCCAAGATGAGGGTGTCAACTGATTTGGTGTTTGGTGGTTAAGTCCTGGTCTCCACTTACAAGATCGTGCCTTGGACACTGCACCCTCTCAAGGGGAAGAGTGCTGCTTCATACATGGCAGAATAGAAAAGCAAAGAGAGAGAGGCCTCTGAAACCCGAGTAAAATGTATTTTGTTCTTTTATTATTACTGTGGGAGGCAATGGTAAGTTAACTTAGCCTACGCATGCCCGTAATATGTAAAATAGCAAACTATACATAAAACCTTTAGACCAAAGGGGTGCAGAATTACATGTCAATGGTGAGACCAATTCTCTGTCACATGAATTGTGTTATAACATTTTCACAGATGTTTCATAGAATGACCACTGTTTAGGGATAAGATAATGTAATGGTTAAGAGAAGTAGTTTGATGGTGAATGTTCAACAACCAGCGCAGGGTGGTGATTTGAGTGCTTGTTTATTTTCATGGTACAAATACTTCCATCACGGACACTTTGATTTTTTCTTTTTCCGTCATGGACACTTTCAAGTTATAAACATGATGTCACCTAACACAGAGTTGGAAAAAGATGTGCCCATCATTATATCATGTTTCCCCCATACAGAAAAAAAAGATACAAACAAAACACAAAAGCATTCACAATACATGTGTATAATAATATAGATGCATAGGTAGTAACGTGTTTCAATGTTTATTGTATCGGTTTTTAGTATGATCTACTAGTTAATCTACTAGTTATATATTACTAGCTTAATTCCCAACATGGCAGGATTAAGAGGTAGAGACTTTAAGAGGTGGTTGGATCATGAGGGCTCTACAGTCTCAAGGATGGATCAATCTGTTCATGGATTAATTGACTGATAGCTTAATGGACTAATGGGGTCATAGTGGAACTTGTTGGTAGCTTCATAAGAAAAGGAAAACGGACCTCAGGTAGCTCAGTAGTACTCAGCCCCTTCACCATGTAATGACCCACATCACCTTGGGACTCTGCAGAGAGCCCGACTGCAAGAAGTCCCTCGCCAGATACAGTCTCTTCCCCTGGGACTTCTCAGTAGTCAGACATACTTCTCACACCCCCTTCTTTTTGGAGTTCAAGCTAATTGAAGATTGGACCTAACGCCATGGAAGGCTTAAGTTCAGTGGCACCTGCAGGCCATCTTTTGCCTAGCAGACCCCTTTCAGTCAGTGTATTGTGGTCTACTCTATGATTATCAGACTTATTTTAAAGCTTTCCTCTGTACTGACTCCAAACTTTTGGGTAGAGCTTTATTTCTTTAACCAAATCAGAGAGACTCTGAACACACTTATGACTTGTAAGCCCCTAATCAGAGATGTGCCACCTTTTTCAGCCAAACTAATGTATGCCTCCCAGTTGATCAGGACCAGCTTGAGCAATTTCAGCCCCTCCTTTTCACTTCATGATTTTTTACCTATAATTCCTGTCTCCCTAAAATGTATAAAACCAAACTGTAACACAAATACCTCAGAAGCACGTACTCAAGGCTAGTTGGGTATGGATTCTTGAGCTATGGTCACTCATGTCCAGCTCAGAATAAATCTCTTTAAATTCTTGTACAGAATTTGGGGGCTTTCTGTTAACAATATTGTAACAGAAGCCAACAATTCTAACATTAAGATCATGAAGATACAGAAAAAAATTATAATGGTAATATATAGATGGTAAAAAGGACATCTATATATCAGTATATTGCGAAAATGAGGCTAATACCTCCCAAACAAAAAACCAAAACCAGAAGAAAAATAATAGTGAAGGAAAGTCAACTTTGATGATCATAAAAGTCAGCAGAAGCTTTATGTTGATGAAGGTAGTGAGTCAGAGTTCACTCATCTTTCATGACGGTCTGCCTCAGAAATAATTTTGTTTGGTGCTGTTTGATAGAAGAAAAATTAGTTTTCGAAATTGCTGACAATATTTTACGGAGACTAAAAGAGAACATAAAATAGGGGGAAAAGGATATTCAAGCAGACATTGTGAAAAATAAAATAAAATGGCCAGACTATTATAAGGCTCTGGCTTGGCTATTCTAAGACTGAAAGGTTGTATATATTATTTTGTTTAAACTGTTTTTAACAAGATAGTCACTCCTTACAGAGGAGCTTCCAGACCTGATGTCTATAATGAGAACTTTTAAAGTCATGAAGACTCCACAGGGAGCAAGAAATCTATATTTACTCAGATTACAAGCAAATCAATTACAAATGCCTTTACACGAATGCCCCAAGTAACAGATAAGAAAGAGCATTCAGGATTATTTTGCAGAGCTTAACAAAAATAATGAGGATTAATAAAATTTTGAGGGAAAGACATTCACCTTTCCAAGGTAACAGGGAAGCCTGGCTTTCTTCAAAGTTCTATATTTGATCCATTTTTACATAAACAGTTGAAAATACATCAAAAAAATGCAGTTTAAGAATGAGCTGTACTAAGTGGGACATGTATATAAAATGAAATAGTAAATAAATAGTAAATAAACTTGATATTAAACATGAATCTGTCCTTCTTGCTTCTAAACTGGATATAAACCTCTCATTAATAGTAACTATTGGGCCCTAGTGTTTTAACAAAAGAAACTGATGAGTGATTTTTAACATTTTTGTCCATTGAAAACCACTTACATATCTGTGACTTTAAATTAAAAAAAAAAAAGAAAAGAAAACAGGGAAAGAAGTTCTGGAAAATGGTAACCAACTACTAAAAAACTTCAGCAATACTTGGTATGACAACGCCGCTGTGTAACAGGTGGATGACGGCAAAGGGCCGAAATACTGATACGTTTAGTGAGTGGCGCTCTCAGGTGGGACTGGGGGCGACACGGGGGCTGCTCCACCCAGAGTAGGCCCCCACCCTCACTCCTGGAGCCTGGACAGCTGTTATTCCTTTTACTGGAATGAAAATTCCAGTTATTCCTTTTTCTTGCAAGTTATTTGGGGACTGATCAAGATTTCAAGCTAACGATGGTGGTGACGAACAACCTGAGGGTCATTCTTCAGCAGCGCCATAAAGATTGCTGTGGGGAAAGTTCCATATTCCGAGGTGCACGCCAGCCAGGCCCTGCAGCCTCTACTTCCACTCCCCGAACCCGGCGCTCAGCCTTGCACCCACTCTGGAGAACGTGGACCTGGTCTGGGTGGGTGATCACATCGCTCATCAACCCTCGGAGTGGAGAGACTGTGTTTATGATCCTGACTTAAAACCATCCACCTCGGCTCACTACCTGTAGCTCAGCAGGTAGGGTGCTAAGCCACTACACCAGAGCTGGGGGGTTAGAACCCGTCCCGGGCCTGCCAAACAAGAATGACATCTACAAGCAAAAAGTAGCTGGGCGTTGTGGCAGATGCCTGTAGTCCCAGCTACTTGGGAGGCTGAGGCAAGAGATTCGCTTAAGCCTAAGAGTTTGAGGTTGCTGTGAGCTGTGACGCTACAGCACTCTACTCAGGGCGACATCTGTCTCAGATAAATAAATGAATACATAAATAAATCCTCCAGCTCTTTATGACCGGGCCACCTCCCTCTGCATCTGAAACAATGGGTACTCTTTCCTTGTAGAATTGGAAGATGCCACAGATAAGTCAGTGATCAGGGGAGGACCCCTGGAACACACCACCCACTGAAGCAGGGCCATTTTCACTGCGACCATCGATGCCTGGAGCTGTGAAGCTCTGCCATTGGTTACTACGCACAGGACGGCTTGTCAAATTTGGGTCCTTGGACCCTTCCTGCCTGGCGCCCAGCCTGCCCGGACCCGGTTGGGCTCTCTGACCGTCCTGCCCCTCTCTGAATTTGTCACCTGGATCAGCAGGAAGCAGCCAGCAGAAGTTGATCAGGACCAGCTTGAGCGACTTCCTTGGGAAACAGGAAATGACCGTGGGCAGCTTCCGCCCAGTCGGCCCCACGCGAATCTGTCTGCTCATCCTTGTGTCAGGATTAATTGCCAAACGGCCCCCCCAAATAGTAATTTGATCTAGGCTGTATTTTGCTTTAATGCAAACTAGCTTTTTAAAAAATTATAAGAAACCAAGAACAAATAAAAAATCTTGCTGTGATGGCACTGAAAATTGTCAACTGCATTAGCATTTCACAACATTTAGGTATCTTGTCAAGATTCACCCCAAAGTATTTTAAACAATGGGACATCATAAAAATACATACAATTTAGATCTTCATTAAGAAACTCAATACAACAAGAAAATATGCCTGAGAACAATAAAATCCTCATGATGCAGGACAAGTTGGCACATGACCTGCCACCTTAGCCCTGGACCTGTTGATGTCGCAGCTGAGGAAGGAATCAGCCCACACGTGGGGGGGGGGGGCAGACACTGGCAACTGCTGTGTCCTCCACGTGGACTTCTGGCTAGTCAATTTCATGCTGTCTGCTCCACTGGACTCCTGTCTGGTCAGTTTCTAAGGCCTGAAAGCTCATCGGACAACTGGCTGTTACTGACGAGCACCCACACCCTAAAGTTTCTCAAAACAACCCCCTGCCACTATGTAAATCCCTGAGCAGAGAGACGGAAGACAGATCTGAACAGACCTCAAGAGGGAGCAGGAGAGCTTGTTCCCCTCCTGGGTTCTCTCTGCAAGGAGGTTTGGTTCTTTGTAATTTTTGTTTCTTTGAATAAATCCTGACTTACTGCTGATCCTGTGGTCCGTGGATTCATTCTTCCAATCACTGAGACCAGAACCTGAAATCTGGTATCACGGCATCACTAACAACCCCCCACCCCAGCTGAAGGGACTCCGAGTTGGCCCAAGAGAAACCTGGAAACTGAGCCCCCTGCCGGGAGCAGACCTGAGGTCAGATGCTCCCTGGGGTAAACTGCACTTCCTCCACCGACTCTCGCTGGCTTCCCCCTAAGAGGGAAACCGCACTTCGGCCAGACTTGCTCCACTCCGATTTTTCCAGCCTCTGACTGTCCCTCCTTTTGAGGTTTCAGCACAATGTCCAGCAATCCTTCCTGATAAAAGACCACCCACCTTGGACTGGTTTTGACCAGTCCACGGAGGCTGCTTACAGAGGGTCTTCACATCCTCTGCTTCATCTTTTGTGCTTTCAAGACTATCAGAATGGCCACCCTGCAGGCTGCAACCCCTTAGGAGATAAATAAAGCCCTCCTTTCCAAGTTATGAACCTCCTTATTCTTCAGTTGGCATGCCTATTACAAAGTTGTTTCAGCCTCGCATGTGGATAGAATAATATTTTAAAGACCTAAGATAACATTTTTTTCTAAAAGTTGGATATATAAAAAGTACATCTCAAAAGTTGATAAAGCTTGAGCATGCCATTTTAACTGCTCTTCTGAAGACATTTTAGAAGGTTTCAATAAAACAAGTGAGAAATTTCAGTCTACTGATTTGGAAGTATATAACGTACCATGTTTTTATCATCTTTAAGTTTTATGTAAGAATTGTAAGAAAATCAGAAAAAAAGTTCATGGGATCTGACACAAAAGTAACAGGGCCGAATGATGACATTAATAAAAACTATTGACATTGAAAAGTAAATACAAACAAGTTTTTTTTTTTTAAGGTGATATAGAAATTTATTGAAAGGAGAAGTTCAATTAAAAGTACTGTATTAGGTAAGTCATTTGATTATTTGATAATCCAATTAATAAAAGAGAGTGAATTATGTTAATACATTGGTGAATTATGTTAATACACTGGGGAAGCTGCTTGAGTTGAAATTCTGTTATAAAAGACCAGAAAATGTCATCCCCAAATACACCTCTGTAGCATAAAGATTATTTTGGAGTGGATTATTTTGAGAAATAGCAGACACAGGAGAGGCTATGAAAACAGACAGAAGATTCTCTTTTAAGGGAATCTTTAATCTTTCCCTCTTTTAAGGGAAAGTTATATTCACAAAGGAAATTTTCAGTTGTAAGGGCACCAGGAAGAGAAAAGATGACTTTGACTCACCAGATCATCTTATCAACAGTAAACACTTCAATGTGTGTAACGAACCTCACCCTTGTTAACTGTGCTTTTCTGCTCACCTCGCCATACCTGACCTCTCCTATTTTCTTTTGTTTCACTGTAAGATGTTTAAACCTGAATTCTAAGCCATTTCTTTGAAATTTACTTATTTGTTCTGGGTACCTCCTATATATATGTGAAATATACATGTTTATAAACTTGTTTGCTTTCCTCTTGTTAATTTGTCTTTTGTTACGGAGCCCCAGGCAAGGAAATAAAATGCATAGAAGGAAAAGATATTTTTCTTTTCCTACCCTGGTGTGGCATACATCAAGATAACAGAGCAACTAAGATGAAGAGGATGTTGCTAGCAGACTGGCAATGATGCTGTTGATTCAGAGAAAAATGGAAATGCCTTGAAATCCTA
The DNA here is from genome assembly GCA_963574575.1 of Galagoides demidoff. Lineage (NCBI taxonomy): Eukaryota > Metazoa > Chordata > Mammalia > Primates > Galagidae > Galagoides > Galagoides demidoff. Next base: position 39,535 of record CAUYQV010061871.1, read on the forward strand.
CAGCTCATATAGAACAGAAGCTAGAGTATTTCCAAATTTTATAATAATCACTGAAATTTACATAATATGATTGATTTTATTGATAGTTCAGGTAAGTTTTTTCATAGGTGAAAGTGAAAGAAATTTTTCTAACATAAAAAGAATGTCACGATGCTAGAGGAACTACTAAATTGTCTCTCTGTTCTCTCTATAGGACGTGATATTTTAATATTTTCATTATATAAATAGGTGGTCAAAAATTGTACACCCAAAATAAATAGGTAATGAAATATACATATCATGTAGGGGCTTTGTGTCCCCTTTGCCCTCTGAAGTTTTACTGAAAAATCAACTGACAAGAAGCAGATTTAACTGGAGAAAATGCATCTTAATTTATTACAGTGCATATGGGGGATAATCACAGAGTTACTGCCCCATATCCCAGTGGGCACCAAATACTTATGGAGAATATAAGCATAATTATATTCTATATAATATAAATGGGGGAAATGGAGAATATAAGTAATTCTGTTCAAGGGCAATAAATGAATATTAGGGAAAATGAAAAGATCTGGAACGAAGATTAACTTGTAAATGATTTTCCTTGGAAACTGAGTGAGTCTCAGAGACAGGCTTCATAATGGGTCTGCTCAGGGATGGTCCCATTCTTGGTTTTCTCTTCTGTCATGGATAAGAACACAACAAGGAGTGGAAGGACAAGCAATGATTCCCCTCGGTGGGTGGTTCTGGGCCTTACGTAGACAGCAGAAGAGCCTCTTCCAGAGTCTATGATCTGTAAGTGCCTTTATTTCAAAATACACTTTCTACCAGGGAGCTAATCTTGGGGTGAAGTTTCCTGTTTCTTCATCCCTTAAGTATGTCAGGCAGGGAATTATGTTAATTTTATGAGTTTTGTGATATTTGCCACTTTAAAAATTCTTTCTTATAATATCTTTCTCTAAATACCTGTTAACTTTCATATGTAATAATATATCTATAATTTTGTATCATTTATTTTAAAGATATCCCCTCAATTGCATAAGATGTAAGTCCTCTATACTAAGAGCTCAGCTTTCAGAATCAGCTTGCCTGGGATGGCGACTCTACCGCTTAATCACTATGCAATCTTGAGTGATTCTAAGCTTTATCTTTTCTCTAATGAAGATAACAATATACACACAGTCTACCTCATTCTGTATGTGGGAAGGGAGGGTCTCCAGAGAATATAGGAATTCAACCAACTTGAGCAGTCCCTCTGTTCTTCCATCCATCTGGCTAAAACCAGCCCCTGAGTGTCCCCGGCAGCCTGCAGATGAACGAAGGTGAACTTTTCTCATCATTATGCTGAAGTCCCCGTCCCACCTGGAAGGACCTAGAGCCTCGTTACCGTGACACGAAGCCTATATTCCAGCAGCTGTACCGCAAGGGAAATTACTCCCCTAGACATGATGACACTTTTCCTTTCTCTGCTACTCCGTCAAAGCCCCACACCACTCTCTCTCAGGGAGACCCTGCTTCGGAGGAGATTCCTGAGTTCTCTTCACTTGCTGCAAGTGACTCAGACTCCTACTGTTGAAGAACCACGCTCCTGTGGAGAGTCGCTGGGTATTCACCAGGCGAACAAACCCCGATCTTTTGGGTGACAGATTAGTTGTGAGGATCAAACACACTGAGGAGGGGGATATATATTTATTTAATGAATGAAAGACAGATAATGACTATAAATACCTGTTGCAGGATATGGTGAAAATTCAGAAGGACTGAAGGATAGGAGAGATCTTTAGGCAGGAGGGACCTGAGCCAGATACTGTCAAGATAAGGGGGCAGATAGACAAGAGTGGGAAGGAGAACTGTCCCCTGAGGGAAGCCCATGTTCATGGAAATACTCATTTCGAATTGAGCCTGAGGACAATGGGTCTAAGACTAGGGGCCAGTGGGATGCTTCAGGTGATGGTGAGCACTAGAATTTATAAAACCTCTCAGTCTATCTCTTGATTTTGGAGTTCTCCTCCACAAAAGAGTTGCAGTCTCCATAGAAATTCTCCCCTTTGGTTGCCAAAGTGGCTACACAGTGAGAAACCTCCTTTCTGCTCAGAGCAAAGACAACCCTTCCTTCCCCTTCCATCAGGTGCGGAAGAGAAGACTGGCAATTGGCCAATAATCTGGAGGCTTCCCAGGGACTTTTTGAAAACCAGTATATAGTTGCTGCAGACCACACAGGGAGCACATTAAGGACTTGTAACCAGTCCCTTTCTTGGCTCAGACCACGTGACACATTTTGCAGCCTTCCTTGAGGAATGACCCATCCTCAAGCTATTCCCACTGATGACAAGATCAAAAACGACAACCACTCACACCTGTAATCCCACCACGCTGGGAGGCCCAGGCGAGTGGATTGCCTGAGCTCAAGAGTTTAATACCAGCCGAGTAAGAGCGAGACCCTGTCTGTACCAAAAGTAGAAAAACTAGCCAGGCATTGTGGCCGGTGTCTGTAGTCCCAGTTACTCAGGAGGCAGAGGCAAGAAGATTGCTTAACGCCAAGAGTTTGAGGTTGCTGTGAGCTGTGACATCACAGCACTCTACCCAGGATACAGAATGAGACTGCCTCAAAAAAAAAAAAAAAAAGCCAACCAATGTGTTAAGTGCATGGTCAGCCTCCGTACACGGTGCCCTCCTCCCCATCTCCTCTGCACAGAGTGAGAAAGGGCGCGATTCCATCTGACATCTTCCTGAGTTGTTCAGTGGGAAGTTGAGCTCAGCAGTGCATGTTCACCTCTCCAGTCCCTGTTTCTCACGAGCCATCACCACCACCATTTTTTGTTGTTAAACTTCTGAACATTTATCATGTGTCAGGCACTTTTTAGGTGCTCAAGACACAGTGAACAAAGCAGAAGATTCCCAATGGAATGTTGATTTGGTGCTCTTTGGGTGCATGTTTTCTAAATACTGTTTTTAAAAGCCTCTGTCACATTAATAATTTTTGCATTCACATTAATACTATTTGATATTAAATCATGCATTCATGTTAATTTTCAGATTCTCTTTTCACTGAAACATTTCTAATCTAAATAATTGTAACCAGCAGTAACTTCTGTGTATAAGAAATTACTTTTCAAGCATGGGTACGCTTTCAATTTTTCTTAATTTCATGACTGAATCACAGAGACACATTACAGTCCAGAACCACTAGAGACAGGTTCTCCCTGGGAAATCAACTAATGCTTCTTGGAAGCACAAAATGATTTTGGATGTTATGTTTTGTCTAAAGCTCTGTTCTTTAGCACTGACCATTATTCCAAGTTAGTGGACTATCCACTCCCAGACCAATCTTTAAAAAATATTGCTGGCTTATGTATATCTTGAGGTTTATGCTGGTGAAATCTGAAAAACTGTGATTTTCTTCTTAAGGTTGAAAAAATGTCTATAAGTAGAAATTACATAGTTAGGGTTAATGATAAATTTTTGTTTTTTTGTTTTTATTTTTGATTTTGAGACTGGCTACGACTGGGGTAGAGTGCAGGCATCATCATAGCTTGCTCTAGCCTCAAACGCCTCGGCTCAAGCGATCTTCCTGCTGGGCCTTCTAAGTAGTGACTATAGACATGTGTCACCACATCTGGCTAATTTTTGTACTTTTCGTAGAGACTGGGTTTTGCTGTGTTGCTCAGGCTGGTCTGTAACTCCTGGTCTCAAGCAATCCTTCTGCCTCAGCCTCCCCAAATGCTAGGATTAAAGAAGTGAGCCACCACACCCTGCCCTATTACAAATTTTAGTGCTGTTAAAAAACCAATTTCCTTCAGATTCTTAGAAATTAGGGCACTTGGCTGAGAGGGGGAAAATGAGGAATGCAAAGAAATTGACAAAATGAACATAATTTTGCATTTGAGATATATCTGCTAAGTTCCTTGTACTGCACTCAGGTATAAGAAATAGGATTTTATATGAATAGTGAAAACTTCTACACTCTTGTAATCCCCATGGGAGACTGGCTGCAGAGCGATAAATCAGGGGAAATATGCACACGTATCTTGTTTCTTGAGTTCATCAGAGGATTTGATCAAGTGCCTCCATGTTGTTGTCACTGAGCTGGAGAAATGTGAGTGGAATGAGGTGTAGTTAGGGGAATCTGCACACCTGTACCCAGACAGTCAATACGACACACAGACGATCAGTAAATTAATGCTTGTGAGCCGAACTGAAATGCATTTATCTATCTTACTCCTATGGAGTGTGGCAGTGAGGTGCACGGTGCCTTTCCTTACCCTGCCCACCTAGTGTGGCGATCAGTGACCTATGACGATTTCTAGGGTCGGCACGTCAGTCAACCCACAACCTTCAGTCAAATTGTTTTACCAAGTGCTTCCTCACTGTGAAATCTAACAAGACCTTTCCAACTCTGCTCTATTTGCTGCCTTTGTAGTATTTGATCCTGACTGTGACCCGTTTTTAGAAAGTTCATCTTCCTTTGGCTCTTAAGATACATCCTTCCGGTCTTCTACATTACTAGAATATTCCTTCCCCTTCTCTCATTTTACTCCCATTATCTGCATCTTCTTCACAGTTCTACTCTCCCAGGGACTTCATTCATGTCATGGCTTTACATACAGTTTATTACATGGTAACTCCAAATCTGTGTCTTCAGCCTAGACCAGTTTCCTGGGCCCCACAACTGTGTATCACACCCAAGCCTTGACATACAGTCTCCTCTTTAAGTTTAATTAGTCACTGAATCTATTCAGCATGAGCTATCTTCACCTCACTTCTCCCATACTTAAAATTTCTGATAACTTAAAAAACATCAGCCAGGAACACAGCCTTTATGATTTTTTATATCCATCACTTATTAGTTAATGCAACCCAAGGCCAATTATTAAAGCTGCTTGTATTCGTTTTCTATAGCTGCATAACAAATTACCATACATTTAGTGGTTTCAAACAATACGTGCTTGTTATCTCTCAGTCTCCGGGGCTCAGGAATCTGGGCCTGGCTTAGCTGGCTCCTCTGGTGAGGAGGTCTCGCAAGGCTGAACTGAAGGTTTTAGCCAGGGATGAGCTCTCATCAGATGCTCAACTGGGGAAGCATCCACTTCTAATCCCCCTCAAGTTGTCATAAAACATTGCACAACTTGTTTGCATTTATTTGTAACTGAGATTAGGTGTTAGACTCAGATAATTATAAATAGATGCTTCACCTACACAAATATTTGGTGTGACATTCAAAAGTCCTGTGGCATGTGGGTTAATTCTGTATTATACAAGATTGTCCCACGTGTCTTTTGTCCCCACACATTCAATATCATCAGTGCCTCCTATTCAGGTTGACAGCCGGAAACATCTTCATAGCTTTTCAGAACACTCCTTGTGGGTGATACTACCCTTTTTATACAGTAAACGGGTGAAGAGTTTAAAATATCACTTCTAACAAAGGGATATGACATTTGTTGCAGAATTTGATAAAAACCTTGTACTATTCCTTCACTCAGTGATTCAACACGTTTTTATGAAGCTCCCCCCTCCGTGGAAGGCATTGTTCTAGATACTACCTTAGTCCTAATAGTGAACATGGTGGTGGCTCAAACAGTATCTGACTTGCTCTGATGGAGCAACATACGATAACAGTAGGGATCCTGAGAGTGGGTGTCAATCACTTGATACTCCTCTTTGCATCAAAGAAAACCTCTTTAAAATGTAGCCATTACAGTTATTTGAACTGTGCTATTCTGGTATTCCTCATTCCAAGTACAGTTGAAGTTTACCAGGCCATGTTCCCTGGAGAACAGTCATGTCTACTACAGAATGCGTCTTTCTAAAATATAATCGCAAACTTCCATTCCAAGGTTCCCAGCCTTTCTTTTCCTACACAATTTTTTTTTAAATTTAAATTTTCCCACTGGAAAGGCATAATTAGATGTGTTGGTGGGATACATAGTGATGTTTTGATATATATAATGGAGAGTGAGCATATCAGAGTAATTAGCATATCCAGTCAAACTGGCCTGCTGCTAACTATTTAATGAGCCATTCTCACACTTTCCCTCTCCTGGGCCTCCATCTACACTGTCTTTATTATCTAGAATTCTCCTCTCACTGTCCCACATTTTCGTCTGTCCAAATTCTATCCCTCTCTCAAGGCCCTTCCAGGAAGCCTTCATGACTCACTAAAACAGATGTGATGTGTGATTTATCCCACTTTAACTTGTATTTTGTTTTCTTGGGCCTGACATAGTGACAGAGACATATCAGCCCTTCCATGTTACCTGGTCCATGGATGGGGAACCTGCAGCCTTAAGGCACATGAGGCCTTTTAGGTCCTTAAGCATGGTCTTTGATTGACTCCCAATTTTACAGAACAAAGCCTTTTACTAAAAGGGGCACAGGAGAGAAAGGTGAAGTTTTTCTCTCCCATTAGTGCTTAAAAAAGAGTGATCTTGAAACTAGAAGGCCTCAGGTTCCCACCCCTGGATCTTCTGTAATCCCTACTTTACCCTAATTTGTAAGCAATTTAATAGCTGGGTCTCTATCCCACTTATTTTTTGACATCCCTTAGAGCAAGTGCAATGTTATATACTTGTACCAGTTAATTTGTATGACTAAGCTTCAGTGCCCTAAACTCTTAATTGGTTAATTGGAAACAAGCATCCCAGAGCTTTCTGTTGCTTATAAAATAAAATTAAAACTATTTACAGTGGCCTGAAGTCAAGACCTCCATGATCTGACTCCTCCCTCTCCATCCGACCTCAGCCCACCCTCTTGGTTCACCTTGGACAGATGGTCTGTTCTATGTTTTTCAAACACATCCAGCACTTTCTCCCTTTAGCCCTTTGCCATGTGACAGATTTCTTTAGATGTTTACTCAAATGTCACCTCTTCACAGAAGACTATACTGACTACCTTATCTACATCTGTCCCAGCTTCCCCACCGTCTAGACCTTATTTAATTTCACAGATACATTATTTATTATAATTATCTAATTTGGTATTTGGTTATTTGTGGGGGTCTCATTGTTTATCTACAGGCTATTTTTCTCCTTGATAGTAAGCTCCATCTAGGTGGGGCTGAGTGTGTGCTGTTTGCTAACCTAGTTTCCACATCTAGCAAGGTGCTCAAACCAAATCAGATGCTCTAAAACTAGAGCTGCACGCATAAGAGAAGGAATGGAAAGATGAGGAAAGTAATACGGGTACCTGGCAGAAAATAAGTACTGGATTCATGTTATTTGTTATTAGTACTAAGGATACTAAGAAACAGCTCATGTCCTCGTCAAGTTTGCTCTCTAGTGAGGAGGAAGGGCTGAAAGGAGCCTCCTGTAGGATGATACAGGCTGCATGAATGGGACTTAGTGATAGGGGAATACACAGGTGTGCTCAGGAAATATTTGCTGAACTTTTGTGTTCACGTGAATGTTTCTAAAGAGCACCACCTAGAAATAAGCACAAGGTAGGGACAGAGGGTACAGAGTCTCTGACAGTCCTTCTGAATAGATGTCACATGCTTGTTACCTTTAGAGGTGAGGGTCTAGCACCTGAGGCAGAATAATTCAGGGCCAGCAATGGCTGTTCCGTATTTGTTGACTTTATCGTCTGCCCGTGGCAGCTGCCGAGTGTACAGTAGATCCTGATGCAGATTCTGTAACCCCATCACGACTGCCTCCCTCCTCCTAGTACTGGCACCAGAGAGGGATGAGGTTTAGTCCTCCCACAGTCTCCCTGAGACCTGTCTAGCACTGCCCCAAATTTAATTCAATCTGATTGAAAGCACATCCCACTCCTCAGCTGCAGCTCCTAAGCGATCCCCCAGCATCCCCCTTCCTGCCTGTTTGCCACCCCAAATTCTCTGATGCAGACATTTTGGGGCTGCTGTCTCCCTCTTTCCTCCTCCCTCTGCTCACGGCCTATAATCACTCTACCTAATTCTAGAGATTAGAAGCTGTGTGTCCTCACAGAATGTCGCTTACATATGTAACCTATATCCTTTCTCCCCCCACCAACTTTTCGTAATTATGGTTTTAGGATTAGGCAATATATTCCTTCTTATTAGAAAATCTTCAGAGCCCAGTTCCAGAGATAAAACTGACCCCTTGAATTTTATGATTACTACCATAATGTTTCCATGTTGATAAATTATAAATATAGCAAAGCAATTTCTTTCCCCACCAGGATTACTGAAACCTCCAAACAGTAAAAAAGAGACAACGTGCTCATTTCTTTATTCTTGTCGGCTGATTCCCCATGGCAATGTTGAAATTAGAACATTAACTTTATTTTAAAGTAAGGGAATAGATAAGCCAGATCTTAGTCTTACGTAGGAGATATTTTGTTGTTTGGGATGGCTCTGATGAGTCATCAGACACACAAGTTCAAAGGTCCCATAATGCCCACTGAGTTTGAAGAGACACTAATGATGACTACCCTCCGGGCAACACCGTCATTGACTTGTTAGAGGTAGCAAAGAATCTGCCACCAAACCTCTCTGAGGGCATAAAACTCCTCGGTAGGGAAAATGGGGGAGGGAGGGACTGTGTCTGGGCGAGTTGATAATGATTACAGTTGACGAACTCTCGGAAGAAACAAGATCCGCCACAAGGTGCCTCCTAAGATCACCTGGCAATGGATTTCCTATGAGTAGCATTTTCAGGGAATCTTTCTGCTCCAGAAATTGAAGAAAAAGTTTATTCTAGCAGCACGCATTCATTTTTGTGGGATTTTTGAAAATTTCACAAAATGAGTGTGTTGCTAGTAGAGATTTTGCAATAGCAGTGGCAGTCATTATAATAAATAATTACAATAATAACTATAACAGTGTATGGAACAGACAACATATATGTATGGTGATACAGAAATGAATAATATCAGAGGAGGTGAAGGGCCAATGATGTAGCAAAGAATTATGTAGCACGTTATGAATACTTTCATATTCACTTTTTATTTATTCACATAACAAACTAAAATGGTGATGAACAAACAAAGAAGGCCAGGTTTGAAATACGAGCGTTCTGGCTCTAGGCTTATGTGCTGGACCACCACACAGTGTTGCCTCCCCTGCACATTGCCCTTGTCTGTGGCTCAGTTCTCACATGCCTGTATCCTGTGCTGGTTTGCAGATTTCATGAGAGCAGATAGTGGGTCTGTCTAGTTCACCACTGAGTCACCAGAACTAGCCCAGTGTTGGAAAAATGGATGTCCAAAAATATTTAATGAATACCCGCTGTCAATCAGCAAAACCAAAACAAAGTAGGCATTTCAGGCCTTAAAGACGGAAGAGGAGAGGAAATACCACCATGCATCTCCTTTGGAAAACTCAGGTCCTTTCATGTTTTACGCCTGCTTACCAACAGTGCAGAAGAAGAGCAACTGGGGGAAGCCCAACCAGCAAGGGCATTGCCAGCGGCAAGCAGAAGGTGGTGGAGTCAGACGAGGACAAGGACAACAGAAGGTCTCCCACAGGCTTCTGCCATATGCCCGTCAGGTTCTTAAAAGCCTTAGGGATGGAGCTATGTATGGCAGAAGTTAAATCTCAGGAGGCCCTCCCTGAATTATAAATATGTGTTCCACTTTAATTACAATTTTGTTTATAAGAGTACCAAATAAATCATCTAGACTGAGACATGAAGTACAAATTCCCCCGGACCTTAGTCTCTCCCATATTCTTTTCCAAAAGAAAAATTTGTGTGAACTGAATTGAAGGAACGGACCCTGGTTTTGTGCAGGCTTTGTGGGTAGACACTACCGTGAGAGGCCCAGAAGAGGCATGTATCACGCAAACTGTCTACAACCTCATTGATCTATGGTTATGAATGAGGTCAGTTAATACTGATACCCATGTTATTCCATTCTAAGCTCATGCAGGAATTTTAATACTTTTCAAAGTCCCACTGTCCCATAAATCTTTATTTTGGAAATAGTAAGAGTTTCTCACATAAGTTTACAAATTAATAGAAGCTTCTGCCATGTTATTTCACTTGCATTTCTGCTAAAGTCATTCAGGTTCTGATTCTTCTCTGTTTCTAAATGCTTGTATAATCATCATGGGACTATAAAATTGGTATTCATCTGTGAGGGCAAAAATATACCTAATTCTTAGTTGGATAGTTTAGGGGTTTAGGGGCCCTGAGATGCTAAGCTATTTAGTGAGGGTCACTTTCTGTTTGAATCTATAATTCCTGTCTCTTTGGGGTATATACTGTCTCTGGGCTAGCCATGCAAACACGAGATTTTACGGTGGGCTGTGGGTGGCATAGGCATTTACCACCTCACTGAGTCTTTGCTATTCTCTAACCCTCAAATTGTGTTGTGAAGTTGCCATTCTGGATTCCTTCTTCCCTTGGTATGAAATCTTTTTCAGGAGTATTGCCATCTTTCTGTGCCATCTGGCAACTTTACTTTCTCCCTTGCCCAATCTAGTCTAAAAAAAATCTATATATAAAAGTCTGAATTTTTCCCACCATATTGTGAGTCAACTCCCATATAAACCACTGATTACAAATAATGTGTAGGATGGCACCTCTGACTTTAAGCCTTGGCCTACCTGTGACCGCATTGTGTAAGATAATGTAGTAAATTTGATTTCTAAGTCCCAAGACATCTCTATCAATAGTCAGGAATTTTGTTAGAGATTCTAAATCCGCACTTACTCATTGGACTTCTGTCTTTCTCTGGAAGGCTGAGAAATCCAAAGCTCTGCACCTGGCAAGCTGGAGACCCTACCTAGAGAGTCAATGGTAGGGGTTCAACCTGAATGCCAACAGGGTTGAGACCCAGGAAAAGCCTGTGTTTCAGTTTGAATCTAAAGGCAGGAAAAAAGCTGATGCCACAGCTCAAAGGCAGGCAGGCCCAAGGACTCCCCTTTTACCTGCAGGAGGGTCAGCTTTTCTGTTCTGCTCAAGACTTCAGTTGACTGGTTGAGCCCCACCCACATTACAGAGGGCCATCTTCACTACTTAGTCTCCTGATTCTGACATTAATGCAGCCAGAAATAGCTTCAAAGACATATGTAGGATAATTTTTGACCAAATATCTGGGCACCCCATGGCCCAGTCAAGTTTCTACATAGGATGAACCATCATAGGGACCATATATCAAGATTGTGATTCCCAAAGTTTGTGTTTACCTACTAAATAGCTCTGGGCCTGGATAGAAGGGAAAAAAGTCCCCCAAATCTACAAAAAATGCTATCTTGGGCTTTGGATTAAAAACATAGACTGGTGCTTTCTCATAGATTCTCTAATATAACAAACAAACAAAAAAACTGATAGAAAAACAAAAACTTAGCCAAAACGATAGGTACCACCAACAGCCAACAAGAAGTGAGGAATAGCCCAGTAATATGCACTTCAGAACGGCATCAGGGAGACAGAGGAACAGAAGGTTCTGGAGCATAGCAGGATCATCCCCATCACCAGGAAGCCATTTGGGAATGTTAATAAAGTCCTGAGAATTCTCTTTAATTCTTTCCAATCTAGAGTGGAAAAAAATTAGGAGCAGGTACTTATGTTTTCCTCTCTGAAAGTGATTAGTTGTCAGTAAGAAGCCATAGAAATCAATAACTGCTGACTGTCTCTGAAAGAAGTTACATTAGTTAGGTCAACGTTGGCCTATAAAAGATGGAAAACTGAAAGTAGTAGGTAAATGAGATATACATATATTTCTTTCTTACATACAGATAGGTGACACAGGGCTGGTGTGATGTTGGCACACTTTGGGTGGCCAAGGTGCCTTTTTTCTTGGAGCTCCACTGTTTGCTGACTTGAACATACATAAAAGGTGACATTCACATTTCAGGCAGTGATTTGGAAGAAAGGATAAGCATGCCTTCTCTTTTAAGGGAGGTTTCTGAAAGTTTCACACTCATTCCTTATATCCCCCACAGCCAGGTATAGGTGACTATACTCAGCTGCAAAGAGGTTGTGCAAGTGTAGTCTACAAAATGTACAATGCAGCCTAATTCTAATCAGCAGTGAACACAGCTTGCTGTCAAGTGTTCTGCTATTACAGAGAAACAGAATGGGTATTGGAGAGAGGCGACCTAATACTGATATCTTAAGTACTAGCCCAGAGCCTGACAATATTTCCCAAGGAAAGGCACACTTTTGTATAGTTAGATGAATTTAGTACCAGTACTGGGCAGTTAACAAATTTTAGAAGAGCAGGATTCAGAGATGAGAGACGAGACTGCAGATTAGCTCATTACATTGACTGAGATTTCTTCACCTTGCCTTTCTATCATGCCCTCAGGTTACAGAAACTATACGCAGAACATAAAACACAGTTTGGAAGAGAAGACAAACTGATTTCTGTTACCAAAAAAAAAAAAAAAAAAGGAATCAAAAGTCACTTATACTATATAAGAAGAAATAGATAAAATCAGAAAATTAGGACAATGAGCAAACAAAAGAAATGGCTTGGCACAACTATGTAGACAACCTACAAGGTATTTTAAAAATTGTACAGTGCCAAAGATAAAACTCAACTTTGAAGAAAGAAAAACCCAAGGAACAAAAAGACAGTGGTGCACTTGTGTGGCTATGGAGGGGTGCTTAGGGAATTTAATAAAAATAGAATCAAATAAAACAAGAAAGCAAAAGAAGACGGAACAGCAGAACGAGACTAAAATGTTGGTCACACACCAAAGGAGGTGCAGGGAGGCTCAAGGTAACACTACCTGGAATTACCAAAGGTGCAAAGGGCCTAGTTCACGGTAAGCAAGGAAAATGGATCCAGTCCTACATTTAGAAACTTAGAAAGTGTCCATTATTAATGATATATTTGTATTATAATAAATGAGTACAGATAACTCAGGATCGTACCTTTGATCATATTTATATGTCATGGATGATAAAGTATTTTGGGCTTTGTACATCATATGTATTATATGATGGAGGAGTTTGTTACGGTCACCCAAACCAAAACTTTTGTTCAGTAGAGTATACTTATTTTATTTTATTTTTAAAGCATCCAAGACTCAAGAAACAAGTGTGGGGTGTGAAAATAGCTTGCAGCACTTGACATTTTGAAATTTGTTTCCTACCAGTTCTGTTCAAACAATAGCCCACTACAATGCTGGACTGAGATTTGGACCACAGACAAAAGCTCAGTGTGGTGAGGTTAGCACCCTGCATAGGCGAGACAGTTGGCAACTTACTGGGTCTTCCTGGTAGCATTTGTTCCACCCACTCCCTTCTCTGTCGGCTTCCTTGAGATTGCTGCAAAAGTCATGGAAGGCACACACGCATTGTGAGAAGTAGCTTGAATTTTCTACTTACAGAAACTATATTTATCTAAACTGAGACTTGGCTTGCAAAGGTATTTGTATAATGGCTACGTCTGTTTGTCTATAGATTTTTAAATTATGCAGTACATGTTAATTACTTTTTTAATGTGGAAATATCTTGACATTATATTTTTCTCATTTCTTTGACTTCTTGAATAATTTCATGATGAGGATGGCTCTGAGTCACATGTGCTCCCTGGGCTCCTAGGCTTTTGTTTCTTGTATACATCCTTCAGTGCTGCTGTTCAGTTTCTTATTTCTGGATTTCTAAAACATTTTCAGCACATTGAAACATAATAGAGATGACTCATGTCAATCTAATTTTTGATGGTTAATTCTGGATGATCACTCCATGTGTATATTTGAAAAAGTAGGTATATGCATTTAGACTAATTAAGTTTAGATTTACTCATGTTGCCAGAACAAAACAAGATATTCAGTTTCAGGTGGTGCCTGTGGCTCAAGGAGTAGGGCGCTGGCCCCATATGCCGGAGGTGGCGGGTTCAAACTCAGCCCTGGCCAAAAACTGAAAAAAAAAAAAAAAAAAAAAAGGTCAGTCATTCACAAAAATTGATCTACCCAACTCTCTGAGAAGCTGTATAATGTGTTTTATCTGTCACTAAAGAATGATCAAAAACATGCTATTTTTTTTTTAGTAAATCATAGCTGGGTACATAAAAACATGCAATTTTTCTTTATACAAAGGGAAGCATCATGTGAATTCAGAGATGACACTTTGTTTTCTGTTCATCTCTCTTAAAATTTGTCTATGATTTTACATGGGGAGGAAGACACGTGTTAGTGAACTTGAAAATGGATTTTGGAATGTTTCCTTCTCCAAGCTAAGACATTTACCTAAAACCAAGTGCCACAGCCCGGACAGTATTCAGCCCTGGAGATGTAGCCCTTTCTTTGCCAGGGCCTGGTGTACACACCGTGTCCCTTCCCATCATCTTTTTTGGACAAAGCACCCTCTACAGGCCCAAGGAAGCGAAGGACAAAAGAAGACAAACCCACAATTCAGACAGGTTCTTGTTGACGAATCACTTTTCTACAGTTAAGAAATATTTATGCTGTTTGGAGCTGGTATTCTGGAAACACCTTATTAACCGTTAACTATTAGGAAATGTTTGCAGGTACAATGGGAATATTTTGCACCTTGCTGCTGCTAGCTTGATATCTGGCCTATTAGGAGTTTAGAAAAAAAGAGGAACTGCAGTGCGGATATTTCTCAGGGCGCATCAAAGCAGCCTTTGCTATCGCTGTGAGACTTTAAAAAGTATTTTCTAAGACATCTATCTTACACAGACAAGACCATTTTAAATTGGACTCATTAAATCATTTGTTGTCACAGCCAACAGCCGTGTGGAGGCTAGTTAACAAATGAAAAATGAGCCTTTCTAACTTGTTTACTTTATACGGATGCTTCTTTTATTTCGTTTCTTCTTCCCTTTTCTCCCTTCTGGTAGTACATTGACATCGAGGATCTTGTTATGGTGCTGCCTGACAAAAATTCAACATGTGAAGGTTGGAAATACTATAGATGCAATGTCCAGATTTATATAAAACACTGGTGAAGTTCCTATTAATAGTAAATCTTAGGTCTATCTGCCAGGTCGAAGAAGGGAACCAATTAAAATCTTATTTACTTTCCTGAAAGGACTACACAGAATCACTTGAAAAACCCAAGATTCTTGGCATAGGGGGAAAAAAGTGATGATCCAAAATGGAGTTTTTCCTTCTCGCCCCTGATTCCTCCAGCTCATGATTGTTCTCTATGACGTAAAGTGCCTCATTCATTTGTTCATTTGTTCATTCATTCATTCATTCACCAGTCTGCTTTTGAATGGTACAACAGATGAATATTACCTTTTACTAGTTTGTCGATCTGCTGTACCTTTGTTTGCTACTTGTTATAAATTAATCTTTACTAAATTTTAGTTATAAATATTCTCTTCTGGATTTTTTTTTTCATTCTCTGGTTTTCTTGGCTATGGCTGAGAAAAAAATAGTTGCTAAAAATAGATGTTTATTTCCTTTACATTTCAAGAGTCCTTTCTAAAGTACTTTTATTTTTACTTATTTTCTAATAGCTTTTGCTGAATGTGTTGCTAAGTCTTAAGTGAAGGACATGCTATTTCCTGGTCAGCCCTGTGCTAACCTGTGTGTCTCAGAGCTTGCAACAGGGAAATGTTAATAATGGCAAAAAGCTTTGGAATGAGGCAAACAAATGTTCAACTCTCACTCTAACCAATTTTCTCATATGTAAAATGGAGATGAAAAAAGCCCTTCAGGTGTAGGAAGATACAATGAACCGTGAAGTTCATGGCACACAGTAGGCAATAAATGTCCCATCTATTCAGAAAACTTAAAATAATATTTTTCAAATTTCAAATTAGTATAATGGTCCAAATTTTTAGCTTACCTTGTTTTCAATTACCTTACTTTCTAAGGTAAAGTTCAAGTTGTAGTTGAGCCCTCCACCCAGGGGGTGTGCTAAACACTCTCAGATTGCACACATTAGATAAGGTCTCCTCCCCCCTCTCTCCTCTCTCTCCTTCCCCTTGCTAGAGGATAAAACACAGATAAAATTTCTTTAAAAAACCCAATTCTTGTCTGAGAGTGGTGACTCACACCTGTAATCTTAGCACTCTGGGAGGCCAAAGTGGATGGACTGCTTGAGCTCAGGAGTTCAAGATGAGCTTGAGCAAGAGAAAGACCCTATCTCTACCAAACATAGAATAAAACTAGGCAGATGTAGTGGCACAAGCCTGTAGTGCCAGTAACTCAGGAGGCTGAGGTAAGAGGATCTTTTGAGCCCAAGAATTTGAGGTTGCTGTGAGCTAGGCAGATGCCAAGTCATTCAACCCAGGACGAGTGAGACTCTGTCTCAAAAATAAATAAATAAAATAAACAAAAACTCAACTCAATTTAATTGTCAAGTGGTGTCTACGTGGTTTTTACCACTAGTCTCTTTAGCAGCTGCGTTTTCCTATATTTGATGAATGACTCAAGTCAGCTGAATTGTATGCAAATATTTTCATTGAAAAATAATTCAAATCGGTTTTAGAGTTTTAATCAACTTAGATTTTTTTTGATAATTGCTATTAGTACAGAATTGGGTCCTTACTGGTATTTATAACAAAAGTCAATTTAGGATTATCTACAGTTCTATAAAGATAATACATATTTTTTTCCAGGTCATTAGTAACAATGTTTAAAAACTATAAACCTCACAGCAATCCTAGAATTAGTACTTTGAACATTTCTGCAATTTCATTTATTTCTATTCATCCTTGGTGTAGTCTGTGGCCTGAAGGTCAGTTTATTTTCTAAGATGATATTGTAGAAAAGACATTTGAACTAATTCCTCAAGTTACTGTTTTTCCTTCAAATTTCCCATTAATTCATATGTTCTACATTCTATTTATTATAATAGTTCCCTCATCTATCCAAAATTTTGGGATCCCTAACTTCCTTCCAGTCTCCCTGGTTCTCCGGTTTCAGTCACATGCATCTCATCTGTAATCCTGTATTCATTTGACCACTGAATATGTGCTGAATGCCTACTGTGGGCTGGGGGTTCTTGGCACTGGGGAGAAAGCAATGGATAAAAACAGTTTCCCAACTTCTTAAAATTACATTGTAGTGGAGGGCAGGGGAGGCTAATGTCCAGGGTGTAAACTGATTTGAAACAGTGATGAGGGCTGTAGAAACACTGAATTCGGAGATGGGGACTTGGTGAGGTGGAGGGGTGAGGCGTCATTTCTGCTAAGATAGTCAGGGAAGGCTTGTTGATGAGGTGAGACCTAAACGATGGGAAGGGAAGCCTGGTATGCCAGAAGGGCAGCGGGTAGGAAAGAAAGCCTGAGACAGCAATGGCATTGGCAGAGGTGTGAAAAGATCAATGGCTGGGATGAGGGGTGAGGGGGGCCCAGTATGCCTGGGATGAGGGGGTGAGGGGAGACTAGTATGGCTGGGATGAGGGGTGAGGGGAGCTGTTAGGAACCACCATGGACAAGGGAGGTAGGAGTCAGGTTACGTGGGGCCATCAGGGTGTGGGAAATGTTTAGATTTGTTTTTTTCTAAAGTGATGAAAAGAAGTCGGATGGTTTTAAGTAGACTGATGTGATTTATGCTTTGAGAAGGTCATTTTGAGTATTGTGTGGAGAATAGACATGGGCTTGGGAGGTGGGCGAGGGTTGAGACAGGACACTGGTGAGGAGACGACTGCAGGGGTGGAGTGAGGAATAACGGGGCTTGGACTAGAGTTTTAAGGAAGGGAGCTCTGAGAAATCTGAGAGAGAGTTGGGGGGCTAGTCCCAGGAGCCCCTGCTGCGGGGGTGGGTGTAGCAGGTGATGGCAGCAGTGGCGCCGCGTTAGATTCAGAGCCCTGAGATGAAACCTACAGAGCAGGTGCTGGAACATAACAGCCCGTCCTGTGTATCTTTGGATCACCAACGCCATCACACAGTAAGTGTGGAATGAGTGGAGGATATGACGGTAGACCTAAAGTCACCAGCTTCACAGAATCATAGCCGCTGTGTTAAAAGCCACTTACAAGGCACGTAGTACTGTGTTAGAGTAAGGGATGAACTTCTCGGCAACACACTTTATGAGATGGTATGATTCACCAATTCACAAAAGCAAATCCATAGTAGAGAAGGAGACTGGAATTTTACAGGTCAAACCAAATAAATGTGCAACATACTCAAGGATAGATGATAGGTAACTTCCTATCTGAATGTTCAAAATAAAAGGCGATATAAAAAAAAGAAAATATAACTACCGTGTATCTTAAATTGCTATAGGCGTATGTGTGTATGTGACATGGGAGAGTGAATCTCTATTAATCACAACACTGTTGCTTACAATTGACCTAAGCCCAAATATCAAAATCCAAGTAGTTTAGGAAAGTTTAGGAGGAAAGAATACTTACTGGTTCACATTTAAAAAAAAAAAAATTCCACCACCAGAATGTGGCCCTGTTTGGGAAATGGCTTCACCAGGGCATAAATGATGCTACTGAGAGTTTCTTTCTCTTTTAGCTTTTTTCTTTACTCGACCTCAAATACTATGATTTCCAGTGATAAAGGGAGAGTGTCTTTCTCTCTCTCTCTCTTTTTTTTTTTTTTTTTGAGACAGTGTCTCACTTTGTAACCCTGGGTAGAGTGTCGTGGCATCATAGCTCATAGCAACCTCAAACTCTTGGGCTCAAGTGATCCTTCTGCCTCTGCCTCCACTGTAGCTGGGACTACAGCACCTGCTACCACACTAGGCTACTTTTTCTATTTTTAGTAGAGATGGGGGTCTTGCTCTTACTCCACTCGTCTTGAACTCCCGAACTCAAACAATCCACCCACCTCTGCCTCCCAGAGTGCTGGGATTGTAGGTGTGAGTTCTCTGCTTAGCCAGAGAGTGTCTCTCTTGACAACCCTGGAACAAATACTTTAAATCTGGTGCTTGTTGGCTGGATTTGGGTCAGGTGCCCAACCCTTAACCACCCTCTGTGGCAGTAGTGAAGTGATTCCTCCTTAAAAGAATTTGGGGATTTAGGGTGATATAGAGAGAAAGGAATAGAAAATTGCAGTAACAAATGTCTACTATATATATAGTAAATGTATACAATATTATATGTATATTTAAAATCTGAATGTTAAGATACCCAAGACTTTCAGCTTCAAGGACTGCAAAGACCCTCCACTCTCCGGTGTTCCTGCTGCCTGAGCTGTGCCTGTTGTATTATATTCAATAATCCTTGTTGGAAAATTGAGCAAACATGCACTGTCTCTTAACCTCGTATAAATCTCTGCTGGACTTCCCTACTGACTTGTTTGATGAAGTGAAATAAGGATTCCTATGTGTGTATACAAATAATCTAGGAGCATTATTCGTAGACCACCAAAATAACATAAAAAGAATTTGTTAGATTCAACTACGGCACCCTGAAAAGGTTTCACAAGTTGAGACTTTGGCCTGCCTTTAAAAATTTGGATTCTCTTTGATCTCTTTCACCTTTGGGGTATAAAATAAACACCATATTTCCTATGGCATTTTGGAGAACTGAACTTGATAATTCTGGCAGCGCTACTTTGCTCTTTCAAGACATTCAGCAGCAAGCGCATGTGTCTGACTAAATGTCACTGTGCTTAAGGTTTCCATAATTTGGATTTGGAAGCTGGCAAAGGGAGAAGGAAGAGAGAACTTTGTCCTTTCTTATTACCCCAGCCCACGATGCTTTTTTGTTCATTTGATTTTAATGATTCCAACAGGACTTGAAACACAAGCTGGAAGATTGGCCTACCATGGGTTAATTGCTCAGTGGAGGGGCTGTTGCTTGAGTCTGATGGTGGGGAATGGGTCAGAAATGACTAATTAGACAAGCTTCAAGTTCTAGGGAAATGCTAGTGGAACAGGTGAAAATAAACTGGTGATAATTGAGGGGTTAATTATTCTCCACCTAGCAATTGGCCACCAGGTGCTCTGTGGCACATGAAAGCAGGACTGGCAGAGAAACAGAGGGGTGGGGGGAGGGGACAGAGGACCGTGAAGACCATGAATTGGTGTTTCTTATATTTCTGACATGTTCTTTCTTGTTGCATTGTGTCGAAAACTGAACCAAGGATTTTTGCTGGCATTTTGGTTTTGTTTATTTTCTTTTTTAAAGAATGTGTTCCCTTCTGGTGTGCCTATTCTGGAAGAATTTCAGTGTTGAGTACACGTCTACATATATGCTCGTAATTGAGCTTATGGTAACAATCTACCCGGCACATTTATTAGGCAGAAAGTTTATTGTCATTTAGAAGACTGTGATTAATAATAGAATGAGAACTAACCAGGGAATTGCTGAAAGCAATGGTTTCATAATGACCAACCTTTCTCTTATTCTGTCTGAACTAAAATGTAGTGAGATTTCGTAGACTATCTCTGTGGTTTGAGATATTGTTGGTAATATCCCATAAAGGATCTTTCCAATCGCTCTTACTGTCCTAACTTTTCATTTTGCTAAAAACCAGCATTCAGAATCCAATAACTTAGACAGAACTAGCTTTAATATAATATTTTATAGGCAACATAAATCAATTGCAAGAGTGAATGCCTGGGGTTAATGATTATCATTAAAATAATATAATATTCCATTCATAAACATGTCTACAAGTCAGAGAGCAGGACAAAGGTAGAAAATTGTTTTAAATGGCAAAAGGTAAGAAGTAGGTTGTCAGAAGAGCTGGCTTCAATTATATGTGTTTCTGACTTCAGCCTTGGCTCACCACTTCTGATTCTGCTGTCCTCACAGTGATCAGGCCCATACCTTCTTTAGGACAGGGGCTGCCCTGGGCCCTGTCACCGCGCGTGTGGGCCGGGCTCTAGTGACACTGCTCAGGCCTAGGAGGACAGCCATGCTGCAGGTTAAATGGCGGCTTTCAGCCCTAGGAAGCTGGTTTTTCTGCTGTTTGCCTGACTCTGTCATTTCCTCTGGCAGAGCAATTTAAGGGTGACTTTGATACTGGATGTGAATCATAGCTTTACCACCTAACTAGTGCTGTAACTTTGAGCCAAAATCTTAAATTTGCTGACTTTTGGCTTTTCTCATCTGTAAAACGGAGATCCTGATTACTACCTCGTAGGGAGCGTGTAAGGACTAAATAAGATGTAAAATACCTTCTGCATCACTAAGATCATGGAGAAATTAAACCATTGCATCATGTGTAAACACCTCTCCTGTATCACACAGGGAAATGAATACAGAAAATGGGCTGCAAACATGGAGAGCAAAGAGACCAAACGGGATGGTTAGGCTGCTCAGTGGTTAGTAAGAACAGGGTACAGTTTTCACAACCTGTGTATGGGATAAGAAGGGAACTGGTGTCACCTAGAACTCAAGCTTTACCTTGACTTTGGCGAACTGGAAGCACAGCTGATGTGTTTAGTGGGATCATGGAGAGTGCACTGGCACTGATGCTTCCAGAGGCAGAGAGAGACAAGGAAAAATATCCTATTTCTCCCTTGCCTTGCCTTCCATCTTTACCCTGTGCCTCCCATCAGCTGAACTTGAGCAGAAGCCAGTACACACGGGAGCCTGAGAACGCAGCCTGCTGCACACAGCTCCCCTGAAATACGGAGCGATGGAAGAAAAGCAGGGAAGGAGTTGAGTAGTGACAGTCCTGGAACTGGACGGAATTGAGTAATGACAGTCTCAGAAGTAGGAGTTGAGTAGTGACAGTCCCAAAACTGGAAGGAGTTGAGGAATTGAGTAGTGACAGTCCCAGAAGTGGAAGGAGTTGAGTAGTGACAGTCCCGGAACTGGAAGGAGTTGAGTAGTGACAGTCCCAAAACTGAAGGAGTTGAGGAGTTAAGTAGTGACAGTCCCGGAACTGGAAGGAGTTGAGTAGTGACAGCCCCGGAACTGGAAGGAATTGAGTAGTGATAGTCCCGGAAGTAGAAGGAGTTGAGCAGTGACAGTCCCGGAAGTGGAAGGAGTTGAGTAGTGACAGTCCCGGCGCTGGGTTGCCTGGTGCATCCTTAGTGCCTAATGAGACACGACTGGATCCCGTCCTTTCCCTCCTTGGGCCCAGGAGTCTCAAAGCTCTCTTTCTCCTCCCTACTTTCCTATCTGGATCTCGGATCTTTTAAAGGTCCCTGATGCCTGAGAGAGGTCAGAGAAGACACTGCTGCCCGTGTCCTGCCTGTGTTCTCTCTGATGCTTCTCCCTGTGCTATTTGCCTTCTCAGAACTCATCCCTTTCTCTCCATTTTTCTGTAGGAAACACCTTATCTTTTAGATGAATGCGGGGAGTGAGGAGCTTCCTGCGACCACTCACCTTTCTTCCTTGTCCACAGGGGAACTTTCTAGGTTTCCAGTTCTTCACGCTAAATCCAAAGAACTTGAAGTACTTTAAAAACATACATCCAAACTATTTAATCTTATTATGTGCTAGGAAATCTTACCATAACTGGCTTTGATCAACTTACCTCTTCAGAAGGTGTCCATGCTTGATTAAAGGAAGACAAGTTCTTAAATAGTTGCTGAAATATTGAGAATTTTTTTCTTGATCCCTGGCTGATATTTACTGTATTCTTGACAGGCTTATGCATCCGGCTTCCCTACCCTCAGCAGGTTATCAAAACTGAAAGCATTGTGGGGAATAAGGAGATGAGATCAATATACAAATATCTTACGGAGAAGCCTGGTTTTGATGAAAAAACATCAAAGAAGGAAGATGGAGATCCCGAGTCATGGTCTGGATGTTGGGAATGGTTATTATGAATTAAGGAATATTGAACAATTTTCAGCATCTTCTGATTCAGAGATCTGTATACTGCCTTTAAAGTTTTGAACCAAAATATGGTTAATGGTTTGACTTATTAGGGAGTAAGCCTTAGTTTCTACTAATTATTTACTATAGGAGTCTTTGACCTTCTTTCACACAATTCGAACAAGGCTCTGCTGTATGGTGAAGACTGCTTTCTCATTTTCCTTTTTAAAATGATTGCCCCACATGGAATCATAAAAAGTTTATAACTTTCTAAAATCTGAATAAGTGATCAGATAAATTTGTATTTTGAATAGATCACTTTTTCTTTTTTTATTAAATCATAAACACATAGCTCATGTATACATTAATGCACTTACAGGGTACAATGTGCTGATTCATATAGAATTAGGAACACTTACATCACACTGGTTAATATACACCTCATCTCATTTACTTAGTTATTGTGTTAAGACATTTATACTCTCTACTAATAGATACAACATGTACCCTTGCATTATGCACCATAGGTGTGATCTCACCATTTACCCTCCCTCAATTTGACCTACCTTCTCCCCTCCCATACTCCTTCCCCTCTCCTTCATCTTGGGCCATAGTTGTGATCTATTCTTCATATGAAAGTGTGAGTGCTTGTAAATTTGTTTCATAATAGTACTGAGTACATTGGATATATTTTCTTCCATTCTTGAGATACTTCACTATGTAGGATATGTTCCAGCTCCATCCATGTAAATGTAAAAGAGGTAAAATCTCCATCATTTTTTAGGGCTGCATAATATTCCACGGTATACATATACCACAATTTATTAATCCATTCATGAGTTGATGGGCACTTGGGCTTTTTCCATGACTTGGCTATTATGAATTGAACTGCAATGAATAATCTGGTTTAAATATCTTTGTTATAAAGTGATTTTTTTTTTTTTGGATACACCTAGTATATCCAAAAGACCAGGGAATTGCAGGAACAAATGGCAGGTCTACTTTTAGATCCCTGAGTATTCTCCATACTTCTTTCTAAAAGGGACATATTAGCTTACACTCCCACCAGCAGTGCAGAAGTATTCCCTTTTCCCCACATCCACACCAACATCTGTAGTTTCAGGATTTTGTTATGTGAGCCACTCTTACAGGAGTTAGATGATATCTCAAAGTGATTTTGATTTGCATTTCTCTGTTGATTAAAGATGATGAGCATTTTTTCATGTGTCTGTAGGCCATGAGCCTATCTTCTTCAGAGAAGCTTCTATTCAAGTCCCTTGCCCACAATGAAATGGGATTACTTGTTCTTTTCTCATTAAAAGGTTTGAGTTCTCCATAGATTCTGGTTACCAAACCTTTGTCAGAAGCATAGCCTACAAATATACTCTCCCATTCTGAGGGCTGTCTGCTTGCTTTACTTACTTACTGTGTTCTTGGCTGTGCAGAAACTTTTTAGTTTGATCAGATTCCAGTAATGTATTTTTGGTGTTGCTTCGGTTGCCCAGGGGGTCCTTCTCATAAAGTATTCTCCCAGGCCAATTTCTTCAAGTGTTTCTCCTGCAGTATCTCCAAGAATCTTTATAGTTTCATGTCTTAAGTTTAAATCTTTTATCCAGTGAGAGTCAATTTTTGTTAGAGGAGAAAGGTGTGGGTCCAGTTTTAGTCTTCTACAAGTCTTCAGTCAATTCTCCCAGCACCATTTGTTAAGTAGAGAATGGTTTCCCCCAATTTATATTTTTGATGGGCTTAGCAACGATCAAATGACATTAAGTGTCTGGGTTCATCTCTTGATTCTCAATTCTGTTCCATACATCTACCTCTCTATTTTTGTGCCAATACCATGCTGTTTTGATCACAATAGATTTATAGTATAGTTTGAAGTCTGGTAGTGTGATTCCTCCTGTTTGTTTTTATTTCTGAGTAATGTCTTGGCTATTCGAGGTTTTTTATGGTTCCATATAAAACAAAGTACTATTTTTTCCAGATCTTTAAAGTATGATAGTGGTGCTTTCATAGGGATTGCATTAAATTTGTAAACTGCTTTGGGTAATATGGCACTTTAACAATGTTGATTCTTCCTAGCTATGAACATGGTATGTTTTTCTATTTGTTAATGTCTTCAGCTATTTCATTTCTCAAAGTTTCATAATTCTCTTTATAGAGATCTTTCACATCCTTTGTTATGTAAATTCCCAAATATTTCATCTTCTTTGGCACAACTGTAAAGGGAATAGAGTCCTTGACTGTGTTTTTGGCTTGACTATTATTGATATATATATATATATATATATATATATATATAAAAGCTACTGATTTGTGAGTATTGATTTTGTATCCAGAGATGCTACTGTATTCCTTGATAACTTCTAAGAGTGGTTGAGTCCCTGAGGTTTTCCAGGTATAAAATCATATCATCATTGAAGAGTGAAAGTTTGATCTCCTCTGGCCCCATTTGTATAACCTTGATCACCTTTTCTTGCCTGATTGTGATGGCTAAGACTTCTTTTACAATGTTAAAAAGCAGTGGAGACAATGGGCCACCTTGCCTAATTCCTAATCTGGGTTGAAATGTTTTCAATTTTACTCCATTCAATATGATATTGGCTGTGGGTTTGCTGTAGATGGCCTCTATCAGTTTAAGAATAGTCCCTTCTATACCTATTTTCTTAAGTGTTCTGATCATGAAAGGATGCTGGATATTGTCAAAAGCATTTTCTGCATCTATTGAGAGAATCATATGATCTTCGTTTTTTAGTTTGTTTATGTGATTTATGTACTATATTTATAGATTTACATATATTGAACCAACCTTGAGACCCTGGGATAAAACCCATTTGGTCATGGTATATAATTAGTTTTATGTGTTGCTGGATTCTGTTTCTTAGGATCTTATTGAATAATTTTGCATCTATGCTCATTAAAGATATTGGTGCATAGTTTTCTTTTCTTGTTGGGTCTTTTACTGGTTTGGGGATCAGGATGATATTTGCTTCATAGAATGTGTTGGGAAGTATTCCTTCTTTTTTGATGTTTTGGAAAAAGTTAAGTAATATAGGTACTAGTTTCTCTTCAAAGGTTTGGTAGAATTCTGATGTGAAGCCATCTGGTCCCGGACTCTTCTTTTTTGGGAGATTTCGTATAGTTGATTCTATTTCAGTGCTTGATATAGGTCTGTTCAGCATTTCCAACTCTTTCTAATTAAGTCTAGGAAGTTGGCATGCTTCCAAGTATTGATCAATTTCTTTCAGATTTTCATATTTCTGAGAATAAAATTTTTTATAGTATTCATTAAGGGTTCTTTTAATTTCTGAGGGTTCTGTTGTTATTTTGCCTTTGTCATTTGTGATTGATCATATTATGGATTTTGATTTTCTATTTTTGGTTAGGTTGGCCAAAGGTTTATCAATTTTATTGAATTTTTTAAAAACCAACTTTTTGATTCATTGATCTTTTGAATAATTCTTTCATTTTCAATTACATTTAATTCTGTTCTAATTTTAGTTATTTCTTTTCTTCTGTTGGGTTTGGGGTTAGAATAGTCTTCCTTTTCCAGTTGCTTAAGATGTCCCATTAAGTTATTGACTTTCTCTCTTTCTGTTCTCTTCAGGAAGGCTTGCAATGCTATAAATTTCCCTTTAGAACTGCCTTTGCAGTATACCCCAAGTTCTGATAGTTTGTGTCTTCATTATTGTTTTGTTCCAATATTTTGGCAATTTCTTCTTACTCTCATCTATGACCCAGCTATCATTCAGCATAAGGTTATTTAGCTTCTATGTCTTTGTATGAGTATGCAGATACCTGTTATTGGTGAGTTCAACTTTTATTGCATGATGATCCAAGAAAATACAAGGAATAATTTCTAAACCTTTAAATTTTCTGAGGTTAGACTTGTGACCTAAGATATGATCAATTTTGGAGGATGTTCCATGGGCTGATGAGAAGAATGTGCATTCAGTTTTGTTAGGATGAAAAGTTCTGTAGATTTCTATTAAATTCAATTGCTGTATGGTGAAGTTTATGTCCAAAATTTATTTATTTAGTTTCTTATAG